>VMDO01001327.1:154990-216235 GCA_007922755.1 Pedetes capensis | reverse complement strand
CAGTCAGCACCTGGTCTTGTTTTGACATTTTGTACAGAGCTTTTCCATCGTCTCTTTGCACATATGTAGTCAATTTGATTCCTGTATGTTCCATCTGGTGAAGTCCATGTGTATAGTCTCCGTTTATGATGTTGAAAAAATGTATTTGTAATGAAAAGGTCATTGGTCTGACAAAATTCTATCATGCGATCTCCAGCTTTGTTTCTGTCACCAAGACCATATTTTCCAACTGCTGAGCCTTCTTCTTTGTTCCCAACCTTTGCATTCCAGTCACCAGTGATTATCAGTATGTCTCGATTGCATGTTTGATCTAATTCAGATTGCAGAAGCTGATAGAAGTCTTCCCTTTCTTCATTTGTGGCCTTGGTGGTGGGTGCATGAATTTGAATAATAGTCATATTAACTGGCCTTCCTTGTAGGTGGATGGATATTATTCTATCACTGACAACATTGTATTTCATGACAGATCTTGAAATGTCTTTTTTGATGATGAATGCAACCCCATTTCTCTTTAGTTTATCATTCCTGGCATAGTAGACCATATGATTATCTGACTCAAAATGGCGTATGCCGGTCCATTGTAGCACACTGATGCCTAGAATGTCAATGTTTATGTGCTCCATTTCTCTTTTAAAGATTTCTAATTTCCCTAGTTTCATACTACGTACATTCCATGTACCAATTATTAATGGATATTTACAGTTTTTTCTCCTCATTTTGAATTGTGCCACATCAGCAAGTTGAGCACCCTGGTGCTTTACTCCATTTCCGTCATCACAGTAGACTCTCTTTGGAGGAGGCAACTCTTCCCCAGTAGTCTTTTGAGTGCCTTCCAACCTGGGGGCCTCATTTTCCGCCACTATATCTGACAGTGTCTCTCTGCTATCCATAGGGTTTTCAATGGCTAGTTGTTTCAGGAGTGGCTCTCCAGGTCCTACTCCCTAGTCTGTCTTAGTCTGGAAGCTCAGCTGAAAACCTGTCCACCATGGGTAACCTTGCTCATGTCCGAGGTTACAGTGGCAGAGCTCTCAGCCTCATTGCAACATGCAAGCCCCCACAGTGCGGCAAACTGACAGACGTGTGGGCGGACCCTATATTAATATTACTATAAATTAGAGTGATTTATAGAATATGAAAAATGTTAATTAACAGGTGAATGTCCTTATCAGCTGGCTTTAATACTCCTTACATAGTACCATCAGTATTCTCAGGCTTGAATCTTAGTGTTCTACCTCATAACTAAACATCCTTGGATAATTTACCTAAGCTCTCTAAATTCATTTCCAACTATGTTTACTATGAGGATTGATGAGAGCGAGAGAGAGAGCGAGAGAGAGAGAGAGAGAAATACAACTATGCGTATTTGGCATGGTGCCCGATGAGCAGGAAACATTCAGTGCATAATAATGATCATTAGTATCATTACTATTACCTGCAAATGTTGCAAATAAAAGTTTGATGCTGCAGAGTGGAATGAGGCCTCTGAATGATGTTTTCTCCTGGTACATTGTAACTCAAAGATCCAGACCCTGATTCAGTAAACAAATTTGATGAAAATAATCTTTCTTTCATATATTATCAAAAGAAGGACAGGTTTTTAAGCAAATACTCCATATTGAAGGGAACATAAGTTGTAGTGTGCTATGGAAATATTCCAGGCCAAAATGTGTTTTGGAAGACTAGTGTAACCTTAGGGAAATCATTTCATCAATCTGGATCTCCATTTTCTCAGCTATCAAATGAAAGTATTGTATTAAATGATCTTTAGCTTCCTTCCCAACTAGATATTAAGTGATTTTTCATGTTGCTCATTAAATTTACAGGCTCCGTCAAACAGCTCATCATGTAGCCTACTTGATCATCTGATATCTCTCTTTATTTTTCACCCTATGTTTCAGTCTAGCTTTCCACTGGATGCATTTTTATTAGCATTGCAGTTTTTTGAACATCTTTCTGTAGATGATAGTGGTGTGTGTGTGTGTGTGTGTGTGTGTGTGTGTGTGTGTGTGTGTGTATGATAAGGCATTTTAGATAGGTCTTGGGCTCAAATTTTTTTGGTGGAGACAATTCTTTAATAGTTTTCTCAAATATCTGTTAACTCTATGTCTTGGATGCCACAGGGTAACATTTGGCAGCATTACTCTTGCTTGAATTCATTTGCATTTGCTAGTTTACATTGTCTACAGCTGTACCACCTTGGGGTCTAATGTCTTTAGATCTTGGGAAGTAAGCAGGGTCGCACTTGGTTAGTCCTTGGATGGGAAACCAACTGGGAATACCAGGTGCTGTAGACTTTGGAGAAGGACCTGGCAGCCTACTCCCAAAACAGCCATAGAAACCCCTATGAATAGCAGAGAAGCACTGACAATAGTGCTGGACATGGTACAGTGTTGGTAGTGTTTTTTCTGTTGTACATAGGGTTGCTATGAGTTGGACTCTAACAATAGCAACAACAACAACAACAACAATTTATATGGGAAAGAAGAGCTTCTAGAGAAATAATAGGTAGGGATTGACTTCCCTTTACCACTCATCACCTCACATCACATCTCAGCTACTGCTGAGTGATAGATCCAGGCCAGATGTTTGAGTCTACTTTATAAAGATAAAGAATTTGCCTTACTGATCTGAGTGGCTAGTTAGTTTCTTTAGATTATAGGCAGCCTCTTTCTGAATCTTTTAAAAATCTGTATCAATTGTTGTTGTTGTTAGGTGCCATCAAGTCTTGTCCAACTCATAGTACCCCTCATAGGATTTTTCAATGGCTGATTGCTTTGGAATTGGCTCAGGAGTGGATTGCCATGCCCTTCTCCCATTTTTGCAATGCTGGGATTTGAACATGGGACCCCAGAGATGGCAGAACAGTGCTCTACCAACTGAGCTAAATTCTGTATCAATAGTCAACTGAAAATCTTCATGAATTGCAATAGTAGGTCATGTTATTTTTATCCACTTTAAATGGGATTGAACAAAGTCTTGAAAAGACTGGTAGTTTGTCCAAAGCCACATTGAGATTAATGGTGGGATGTGGACTCAAAACATGACTTTCTGATGCTAAGTACTATATTCTTTGATATGTTCTTCTGTGGTCACAAAGGATCAGTTGAAGCCTAGATGTAGAGGTGGAAATGGGGAGATAATTTCCTCTTTTCATTGGAAAGGGACAGATTGTTGAAAATAGAAATAAGCTTTAAAAAATTTTCTTCAGAAACTATTTTTCTGAAGTTTCTGTGTGGTGTGTGTGTGTGTGTGTGTGTGTGTGTGTGTGTGTGTGTGTGTTGGGAGTGCAAGGGCAGGATCCTGGGATTATTTCTGTGATTTTATTAACTGTATTTTACAAGAGCTATGACAATTATAATAAGACAGTAGTAATTTATCCCTTGTTGATTCTAGATGCAAAAGAGAATTTTATGGTGTGGGCTATTTAATTTCCACTTGAACTTGGACATTTAATTATCTTATTTTTTTCTTTCTGCTATATTCCAAGTGGCATATTAATTTCTCAGCGCATTTGAAATTTTTTCTCTTTGTAATAGCTTGTGTTGCATATTTTTGGTTTAACTGTCAGACAGAAGTCAAACAATGCTGAGTTTGGATACTCTACAGAATAAAAATATTTGTATTAGTATTTTCAAAAATATCATATATATATAATATTTTTTCCAGAGTTTCTCTTTTTGAAGCCCACTTATTTCAGGAGTACTTTTGTGCGTTAAAGAAGTATATGGTTGTTTGACATCCTATTGAACATAAATGCTCTAGAGAAGGAAGATATGTGCACCTTCTCAGTCTTATATTCTATGGAACTTGCTGTTTTGAATTAACTAGTGGTAAATTCTAGAGGCTCTGAGGGAATTGGACATTAAAAAGCCCTTTCTTTTTTAGTACTTTGCAGGAAGGTTGAACCCTGGGTCTCACACATGCTAAGCAAGTGTTCTACCACTGAACAACAACATCCCAAGCCCCATCTCTCTCTCTCTCTTTTTTTTTTTTAGACAAGGTCTTGCTAAATTTCACAGGATGCCTCTGGTATCCTTTTGCCTTAGCCTCCCAAGTCATTGGGATTCCAGGTATATGACATGGTGCCTGGAGCAAAAAAGGCACATTTCACTTGAAGAACTAGATGTAGAATGTGGGTACTACCCCAGGAGTCAGCATGGCAAAGAAAGAGTATGTGCTAGGGTCCAAAAACTGGGTTTGAATCATAATGCCATGGTGTGTACTAAATATGTGACTTTGGACAATACAATCAAATCATCCAATCCTTCATTTATTTTCCCGTAAAATGGAATTGATAATACAGTACTAGAGAATTTCAAGGGCTGGGATTTAGCTCAGTGGGTAGAGCGCTGCACTGCAGTCTCTGAGGTCCCGAGTTCAATTTCCAGCACAGCAAAAATGGGAGAAGGGCCTGGCAATCCACTCCCAAGGCAATCCCAAAACAGTCAGCCATTGAAAACCCTATGAGGGTCGCTATGAGTCGGATACCAACTCGACGGCACCTAACAACAACTAACAAGAGAATTTCAAAAAATTCATCTGGGGGTGTCAAGGAAATTAATGAATTTTATATTTCTTCCCAAAATTTTATATCATTTTGAGTTCTTTTTTTATCATTTAGAGTTCTTTGGATATTAGAAGCAGACAGACTGTGGCTAATTTAGGCCAATAGGGAATCTGTTGAAAGACTGTTTGGTAATTCATTAAAGGATGAAGTTTGGATGCCATGTGCAGAAATCCCAGCAACCAGGTTGCTGAATCTAAATTATGAAGATTTGTGGGAGGGCTTGCCAGGAGGTGGGAACTAGGATGAGATAAATCAACCACACCTCTCTCTTTGAGATCTTCTGCTCAAAATTCAGAATCCCTGGAGGGAGAGAACAAGACCAAATGTTCTGAGTTTGGGGAAGGAATCATCCACTTGGATTAGCTGAGGCAGAGTGCCTTGATTAATAGTCTATAGACATTGCCAACCTGAAGGAGAAGAAATGCTGTCAGGGGAAAACATTTAGTGGAAACTGGGTGGTAAAAATACCTGTGTTCACTAAAAGATCTTCATAATTTGTTCCAGTGGGAGGGCAGACTTCTGAGAGATTACAATGGAGGCAGTGGCAGATAGATGGAGGGAGGTGGTGTTCTGGTTAGCTAATGCCTCTCTGTCAAGGCTCCAGATGCTGAGGAAAAGGCTGAGAAAATGTGAAAGAGGAGGAGGGGTTAGTGGTGAAGAAATTGAGGGTGGGAGGACACTCGAAAGACAAACACTGATCATTTTGCTTACAGATTTTTTTGTCTTAATGGATTTCATAAAAAGTTTCAAAATCATCATGTACATTATCAGTCAATTTTTTTGTTGTTTTTGAGTTGGCTGCCCTCCTTCTTCACAAGTGGGGATTTCAGACTGCCTGCTTGCATCCTACGTTTATACGAAAGTGCCTGAGAGGACTTGAAAAACATATTTGGAATGGCTGGGTCCCTGCCACACATCAGCCAGAAATGCTTCCAGTTCTGTGCTTTATGAATTGAGGTTTCATGTGTGATTTTCACAGGCAGTTAAAAAATTCCTGTTAAAAATAGCCTAGAAAATCATTGTCTGCTAAAAGAAAACATGGAAAAAAGTTTTTTAAACAGCGTATTTCGGCTCTTCAAATTGTCCCAATCTCATCAACAGCTGGGCAGCTGGGTACACAAGTATGATATTGCTTTATTGTTTGATTCTTATCAATAGTACCTTGGCATGGTTCACACAATTTAATTTTCAATAGCCAGAAAGAGACTCAGCCTGCAAAAAAATGTTTACCTGCCAAGATGGTTTGTTGAAATAATCCTGAATTGAACTTGATTTATTTAGTCCACAGGGGAATTAACAGGCTAAGGCAGATTGGGCTTCTTTGCTGAAAAATACTTCCTCTTTAGTGGGTGAATTGAAAGGCCAGTCCAGTGACCACACAATCCTGAATCCTCCTCTACATCAGGGAATTGTTTGGCCCCTTCAGTTGCCTCCAGTACCCATCATCATTTTCATATGCTTTGTAGAGTAAGTGAAACTGTCTTTGGCGAACTGAGGAGCAGTTAGAGAAGGCAACTTCTGGCGGGGAGGATAAGTGTCTTCAGGGAATGGATTATTCTAGCTTTGCTCCAAGCAAAACAAATTGCATACATATTCATAGATTGCTTAAAATAAGCCAAGCAAACAATTTCACGTAAGGTGAAGTCAGTGACTGAAACAATGCCGTAAACATATATCAGCCTGCCATTTGGCCTTCAGGATGCTTTAACTCATACTTGTTCACGTCATACTTACTTTAATGGTAAGACTGTATTTTCACAGTCAGAGTGGAAGTAATGGTATCTGTATCTATATTGATATAGAGATATAGACATCTCCAGAATGTACCATTATAATAATAATAGTTATTACTATTTTTCAGTACTGGGGGGTAGTTTAACCCAGGGACGTGTACACGCTAGGCAAGTGCTTTTCCACTGAATGGTACACTCCGCCATCCTGTTTTCTTATTTTTTTTTCTTTTTTTTTTTTTAATTTTTGAGACAGAGTCCTGCTAAATTTCACAGGTTGCCTCTGGCCTCAAACTTGCCATTCTCCTATCTCAGCCTCCCCAGCCACTGGGTTTTCAGGAATGTGACAATATGCCTGGCTCATTGTAATTATTTTAAACTATATATTTTGTTAGTCTTACAAAATTCTTTGTAGGGCACATGTAAATTTGTATCTGTGTAAATTTGTATGTCACTGTGCAAAAAAAAAAAGATTTGTGCATTTTGATTTATAGTTGTTTGTTACAGGCTGTCAGAAGAAGAGAGTAGACCAAACAAATTATATAACAAAGAATGACAAGAAGAGTGTAAAATTTTTATCAGTGAGAAGATTCTAGGATATAGAATGCTGTTTGTATTAAATACATTTTTTTCTTTTTTGTTTGTTAATTAATTTATTTTTGCAATACTGGGGAGTTGAATCCAGGGTCCTTGTGCATGTTAAATGAGTGTACTATCATTAAGCTTACCCCTCTTCCCTTTTAGGCAGGGTCTCACTAAATTGCACATGCTGCCTTTGGCCTCAGATTTGCAATCCTTGTGCATCAGTCTCCCAAGTCACTGAGATTACAGACTTGACCCATGGTAATCAGCTTGTATATTAAATTTAATGTAAAGACTCATTTTCAAAAGTGGCAAAATGGTAAGTGCTGAGGATATAGCTCAATGGCAGAGCATATGCCTAGCATCCACAAGGCCCTGGGTTCAATCCTCAGCATCAATAAAAAAAAATAGTGTAAGTATTAAAATAATGTAGAGGGGCAAAAACCCAAACACTAGTCAGCACTTCAGGGTAACCAATGGTGTTTCTATATATTTTCTTCCTTATGGGGTCTTATTGGTTTTTAAAATATATTTTTCTTTCATTTATACATAGTTGCATTCACTGAACACAGTTTTGCACTTTGTTTTGTTTACTTAATAGTATGTCATAGAATCAGTTTGTGAAAAGTATTTGGTCATGTTTCAAATTATTACTAAATGTAGGTTTCCAGAAATGGAACTAATGAGTTAAACATACATAGATTTTTAAAACTTCTAACCTCCAGAAAAGTAATGCTAATTTACATTTCCATTTGTTATGCCAATTTTTGCTCTTGTTTACACTTTCTATATCTCTCAGTGGGAATGTGTATCCCATTGGGTAGCATAATTGATTTTCATACATTTTTCTATTTTTATGCTGTACTAGGGAGTTGAACCCAGGGCCTTGTGTGAAGGGCTTTGTAATGGTTCCACCCACTGAACTGTACTCCCAGACCCTTAATTTATTTATTTTTATTTATTTATTTATTTATTTATTATCATGAAACAGGGTCTCACTAAGTTATGCAGACTACCTCTGGCCTCAAACTTCTGATCATCCTGCCTTTGCCTCCCTAATCACTGGGATTACACCTGTAGCACTGTGCCAGGTTACATAATTGACTTTCCTTAACATTGACTTTATAGTCTTTATGAATGTATGAATTTAATCATCAGAACCTTATACCTCCATTTTTACTTTTGTATTTTTAAAAATTATTAGCAGTAATATTTTTCATGTGTTTCTTGCCACCAATATTTCACTTTTTGAGATTATACATTTAGCTGGGACATTTTTTATCTATTCACTTGTATACTTTTATTCCTACGTTTGTATTTGAATGCATATTTTTATGTTTTCACTCTTATGAATTATTAAAGATTTTAACACTTTTTAAATGAGTTGCACATGTTCTTGAGAGCTTTTAACTTTGTTAGAAGTTTACTATTTTTCAACTCATGGGAATTTTAAGTTGTAGTGTGTTAATCTGTATCTATCTATTCCTTTATGATTTCTGCCTTTACTTTTAGGCTTATAGCAGTTTTCATTATTCTACAATCAGATGAATAATTACATACATTTTCCTGTAGTTTTTTTTTTTTTTTAACAGTTAACCCTTGTTTAGCTTAGTAGAGTACTGCTCTGCAATCTGTAAGAACCTGGGTTCAATCCCCATCATTGCAAAAATGGGAGAAGGAAGTAGCAATCCACTCCTGAAGCAATCAGACATTGAAAGCCCTATGAGGGTTGCTATGAGTAGGTCCAACTACAGGGTATCTAACAACAAACAACAAAAAGGATTTTCCAGTTTTGGCCTGCAGCCATACCACTGTTGTGTCTGATCCTGTTGGATCTTGGTAGCTAAGCAGAGTTGGGCCTCGTTAGTACTTGGATAGGAGACCACCTGGGAATGCCAGGTGTTACAGGCTTGGGAGAAGGACTTACCAACCCACTCCCAAAGATAATCAGCCATTGAAAACCCTATGAATAGCAGAGAAACACTACCAATACTGTTTCACCTGTTGTATGTAGGGTCACTATGAATTCGACACTGGCTCTAAAGCGCCTAACAACAACAACTCCCTAGAAATAATCTTGGCATGTGGCATGATGTAGGGATTTACGTTGATTTATTTTCCCCATGAGCTCATTGTCTTGCCCATAGGACTCTCTGTGACCTATTCTTGCCTATCTTGCTAACTTCATTCTAGGCTCCATGCAAAATCTGGAGCTTGTCTGTGTGCTTCAGAACTATTTCTCCAACATTAAGAATTAGCCTGGTAGCTGGGAGCAGTGGCACAAGCCTGTAATCCTAGCGACTTGGGAGGCAGAGGCAGGAGGATTGCAAGCTCGAGATTAGAGGCAGTCTATAATTTAGTGAGACCCTGTCTCAAAAAGTAAAAAAGAAATGGACTGAGGGTTTAGCTCAGTGGTACAGCATTTGTAAAGCATACAAGCACAGGGCCCTGGGTTCAACCCTCAGTACTGGAAAAAAAAAAAAAGGATCAGCCTGGGACATAGTACATAGCACATGTTCAATTAATATGTTCCTGGAGCAAATGCATGGATCTACTCTGGAAAAATAATGACAAAAATAACTACTAACCTTTACTGAGTGCTTAATTTGTAATATTGAGTCTACTTACTGTTTTACAAACATTATTTCACATAATCCACCAAATAAGACACAACAACAACAACGATTAAAGTCATAATGAACTTTCTTACTACAAATACCACTTCATAATCGGAGTTCTATTGTATTTACCACATAACAGAAAAGAAAGCAGAGGCACTGAATGTCTAAGTGAATGGTTAAGGTCAAACACCTAGTACAGGAGTACATTTTTCTGCCCAATTTCTCTGGGGAATCATTTTAAAATTCATTTTAATTAGTTTATACTGACAGGTGAATTTCTTAAGTCTCTCTTTTAGCTCCTTTCTGAATTATATTATTGGAATTTGATTAGAAATGCATTGTCTCTTCATTAATTTGAAAAGATCTTCATCTTTCCAAAATTGAGTCATTTTGTTTTAGGAAGATTTTCTTTATCTCTATTATTTTATGATCCTTAGAAAAGTTTTATAGGTTTTTATAGGTCCTACATATTTTAAAAATAAATTAAATTTATTATTGTTGTTAGGTACTGTCAAGTCAGGTCCAATTCATAGTGACCCTAATGCACAACAGAATGAAACACTCCCCAATTCTGTGCCAGGCATGTGATCTTTTTTATGTTTAAGTCCATTGTTGCAATTACTATATCAATCCATCTAGTTGAAAATTTTCCTTTTTTTGTTGTTGATTTTCCACTCTCCCAAACATGATGTCCTTCTTAGCCATGTCCTTCTCCTTAGTCTGTCTTAGTCTGAAAGCTCAGCTGAAACTTGTCCACCATGGGTGACCCTACTTGTATCTATAATACTAATGGTGTAGATTTCAGCATCACAACATGCAAGCCCCCACAGTATGGCAAGCTGACAGGTACATGGAGGCATTAAATTTATGGTGAACTGTTTTATATTCACTTGGTGTTATAATTTTGTTATTGAATTTTCATTATAAATTCTCATCCTTAAATGGTGTCCAAAGCCATTATTTTAAAAAAGAGTATGTATTTGTTTCAGAATCGTTATGTGTTCTATTGACATGTTTGGAAAAAAAGTCCTCACTGTCCCAGCAGATTGGTAAAAATAAACATTAAAGTTAGAAAGATACCAATCGAATGACTGGTAAAAAATGGTTTTGGAGCAGAGCAGACATGTACTATGTCCCAGGTTGATTCTTAATGTTGGGGAAATAGTGGCGAAGCAAGCCGATAAGATCCACATTTTGCAGAGCCTTGACCCTGGTGTTGGAGACAGTAAGTAAGCCTACAAGTGAATGGACAAGCAATTTTGGATATTGCAAAGTCCTAGGGGGAGGGGAATATAATAAGGTCAAGGAACTAACATTGATAGGGGAGCAATCTCTAAGACACAGTGATTATGAAAAAGAAGAGCTCAATTCCTTGTTAATAATCCTAAATACATTATTTATAGATTCTCTAAAATTCATTTTATCCTTAGAGTGTTTCTAATGATAATCTTCAGGCATAAAGTTTTAAGGGTATGTTACATAGTGATGTCAAAGATTTAGCACACTGACCAATATACACTCAATACTGCTTAACTGTTATTGATGAATAATAGTGCTCCTGGGCTGTAAGGGATTTGTAAATCTTTTTCTCTAGATATAAAACTATGAAAGGAGTATCATATGGTGGCATTTCATGATTCTTGGTCAGGGATGATGCAGACAAACATAAAGGAGAAGTCAGTGATTGTAGAGTCACTTTTGCCATCTTGATTTTTAGGCTGTAAAGTAAAATGGAGAACTAAAGTTTTATTTATATATATATTTCCTCCTGTGTTACAAGCACACATATGCAGATATTTGCACACATACATACACACACAACCACCATCTTATAACTTAAAGCTGTTACAATGGCAATATTTTTTCATCTCGTGAAATTTCTATTGCTCCTTTGTGAACCATTTCTTCTTCACAGTAAGTACCAAGTATTGCTTCACAAACACATCCTTAAAAAGGAAAGACACTAAAGAGTGGGGTATAAGGAAGACCTTTATATTTTATTTGAATCTGACCCTGCTTTCTCTCTGTAGGTATGTTTTGGCTCTTCCTAAGCCTGTAATGTTGTGATGATAAATATTTGTCTGTTGGTGAGGAGGGTATGAGCTGGTTTAGATTATAGATAACTTGGTCCTCATCAAAAAGCTCTCCTTATGCTTTATTCTTTTTTCATGTTACCTTTGTTTAAAAATAGTTTTTTTCTTCTATATTAAGTGGGTCAGTACACCTTTTTCTTTTAATAAACATTACACAGTGAGTACGATTTAATCTTTATGATTTGAAGCCATGGCTACGTGAAAAAGAAAGTTCCTTTCCAGTATGTGTTCCTTTTGTCATGCAGCTGTATCTTGGAGTTTGAAGTGATAAGCTAGAGCTAGAATATTCATGATGAGGAGGCATTGAAGAGCCTTGACATGAGCTGAGCTTATTCTAGTAAAGTGAGGATCAGCCTAGTCCTGTGGAATAGGATTTGGGGCCAAGCAGCCCTGGGTATGAATTCTGCCTCTAGCTTTATAAACTGTATCATCTTAAGAATATTCAGCCTTCCTGACTTAATTTCTGTAGATGTGATTTGGAAGATAACAGTACCCATTAGTGTGTTTGCCATGGAGATTTAGGAAGAGCATGTATGTGAAGTGCTTAGCACAGCACTCAACACATGCAATGTCAGAAGTATTGCAACACTCAGGATTGTGACACTCATTCAAGTCAGGTGCAGGGAAGGAAATAATCAGGTTCTGCAAGGTGTAGTTTGGCCAGTTTTAAATTGTCTCTGTAACAAAGCCCTTTCTTCAGAAAACTGTGAAACTACAGTGTGTGAAGAAGTCAAGATGACACTCAGCCTTTCTATAATATGATAGTTTTGTTTGCAAATGGTGGCTGGTAAATATTTTCCAGATTCTGCTGCCACACTGATATTTGATAGTTTCTTAATAATTTTCCATTTCTTCAATGTGTTAAATTCATAAATTATAGCTATTTTGTTGGTCCATGGCAGGCCTATCTGTGATGTTGAGTAATTGCTTGGCACACAGAAAAGATTGCCTTCTATATTTAAACATGTTTATCAATCATGCCTTCCAGACACCATCTGCCCAAGAAGGGCCACAAGTGGAGGTCCAGAGAATGGTGACTTTAGGAGGAAGCCTGTCCCAGGAGCATAGGCCAGAGTCCATCTGGCTCTAATGATTGTTCAAGGTGGATGAGGAGAGAGAAAGGGGAAATGTGTTCTCAGATAAAATTTATACCTGCTTATTAATCGTACAAGGCAGGTGCCAGCCTGCTTTAAATTCTGCTTGCAGGCTGCAGTGTGCCATTTTCCCTGCTAATAAGTCCGTCAGCACAGAAGCTATCTCTAGCAAGCTTTGCAGCAAGAAATACAGGAAAAATTCAATTAATATGAACCCTGAGGTTAACTTTAAATATCTTAGTCTCTTCTCCTGAAAGTGAACAGTTGAAAGCAAAGATAACAAAAGAAAAAAAAAAGAGATGAAAATGGAGCGCACTGACTTTAGAAATTAATTTAAGAGCACATTTGTTAGGTTTGGTCCAAACTCAGCCTGGCATTCAAGGTCATACTCATGTACATAAGCACTATTTATGGCACTGCCTCTGAAGCATTGGTACCAGTTACGTCTAGGACCCTGGAGTGAAATGGAGGCTTACTTTTTAATTCTCTGTGATACTTTCTAAAGTCTTTCTTACAGATATTCTCATTTCTATTTATTAGCTGAGACTTGAAAATTTGGGGAACTTGCCCAAGGGATAGAGGTAGGGGAATTTAATTCCACTTACATCCTGCCTATTGACTTTCATGTCTTCTCTTTCCTGCTTATCTGAAAGCTCCTTGAAGAAAAGGTTTACTATTGATACAGGATTTTCTGTTCATTTTTTATTTAAAATAATACATGTGCAATGCAGAAAGTTTGATTACATAGAAAAGCCAAATAAATTAAACATAAACTCCCAATGATTTTCACTAATATTTTGGTGTGCATGTTTCAATTCACTTCCATGTGGGGGTATATGTGGGTGATGGTGTGTGTGTGTGTGTGTGTGTGTGTGTATGTGTGTGTGTGTGTGTATACATAGTTAATAACATTTAGAAACCTACATAATGGCTAGACTTGGATTTAAATCTCTTAATGTTGTGTTGCCCTGGATATATTTCATAACATTTTTGACCCTCAGTTTTCTCATCTTTCTAAATTTCCATTCCTTACTTACACAGTGAGAATAATATCACTTGTTTTATAAGCACTGTCTGAGAATTAGACCATACTTTTCATGTAAAGCACATAACACTAGGCCAACGTTATTAACATTTGTTATAACAACAATGATTACTACTGTTATTGTAATTATTTATAAAAGGAATATTTTCCTTGTCAATAAATATCCCTCAAATTTTGCTCATTATTATCTCACAAAGCAGATTCTGAAGATACTTATCCCCAATTACCAATCAAATGAAATTTCAATAGTATAAACATTCTGTGTATGTATGTATGTATCTATATCTATATATATATTCTATAGGTATATTTATGTGGGCTGGGGTTTAGCTTAGTTGGTAGAGTGCTTCTTTGCATTCTGTGAGGGACTGAATTCGATCCCTAGCACCACAAAAATAAGAGAAGGACCTTGCAACCCACTCTTGAAACAATCCTGAAACAATCAACCATTGAAAACCCTATGCATAGCAGAGAAGCACTGACCTTGTAGGAAGCATAGATTAGTGTGGGGGAGTGTCTCATTATGTTGTACATATGGTTGTGATGAGTTGGACCTGACTCAATAGTACCTAGCGACAAGAAAAACATATATATTTGTGCTTTTTGCCTAAAAATATCAAGATTTTTTCATTCCCTAAGTCACCTGGCTTCGATTGTGAGTGCATATTCTACAACATAACTTATAACAGATTTTATTTTGTTATATACCATAGGAATAGTAGAGACACACTGTCAGGTATATTGTTGGAAAATGAGCCAATCAGGTTGGAAGGCATTCAAAAGAGGACTGGGGAAGAGTTGCCACTTCAGTATAGAGTCTACCTTAATGACAGGAATGGAGTAAAGCCCCTGGTACCTCTATTTGCTGATGTAGTATGAATCAAAATGAAAATAAACACTATAAACATCCATTAATCATTGGAAAATGGAAAAGCCAGGCATGGTGGTGCATGCCTGTAATCCCAGTGACCTAGGAGGTAGAGGCAAGAGGACCACAAGTTTGAGACCAGAGGTAGTCTGTGTAATTTAGTGAGAACCTGTCAAAAAAAAAAAAAAAAAAAAGGAACATAGAAAGAATGTATGTAGTTAGAATCTAGGAAAACTAGATATCATCCAAAGGGAAATGAGGTGCATAAACACCTACATTCTAGGCATCAGTGGGCTAAAATGGACTGGAATTGGCCATTTTGAATCAATTAATCATATGGCCTACTATGCTGGGAATGACAAAGAGAAATGAGGTTGCATTCATTATTAGAAAAGATATCTCAAGGTCTGTTCTGGGGTACAATGCTGTCAATGATAGAATGATATCCATATGCCTACAAGGAAGGCCAGTTAATATGATTGTTGTTCAAATTTACACAACCCCCCACTAAGGACACAGATGAAGATAGGGAAGAGTTTTATCAGCTTCTGCAGTCTGAAATTGATTGAATGTACAGGTATGTACTAATAATTACTGGTGAGTAGGATGCAAATGTTAGAAACAGTGAAGAAGGCTCAGTAGTTGGAAAATATGGCCTTGGTGACAGAAAGTATTTTGGAGATCACACGATAGAATTTTGTCAGACCAGTGACCTTTACATTGCAAATATATATTTTCACCAACATAAATGGAGACTATACACATGGAAGTTACCAGATGGAACATACAGATACCAAATTGACAACAGTTTTGGAAAAAGTTGATGGAAAAGCTCAATATCAAATGTCAGAATGAGACCAGGTGCTGATTGTGGATCAGACCATCATCTGCTTATACGCAGGTTCAAACTGAAGCTGAAGAAATTTCAAACAAGTGTATGAGATCCAAAGTATGACCTTGAATATATCTCACCTGAGTTCAGAGACCACTTCAAGAACATATTTGATGCATTAGGTATTAATGATTGAAGGCTAGATAAGTTGTGGCATGACATCAAAGACATCATTCATGAGGAAAGTAAAGGTTTCTGAAAATATAGGAAAAAAAGAAAAGACCAAATTACATGGTAAAAGAGACTCTGAAACTTGCTGTGGAAGGTTGAGCAGCAAAAGTAAAAGGAAGACCTGGTGAAGTTAAAGAACTAAACAGAAAATTTAAAAGGGTAGCTGGAGAAGACAAAATAAAACATTATGATGAACTATACAAATACCTGGAAATAGAAAACCAGCAGGGAAGAACACATTCTGTTTTCCTCAAGCTAAAGAATTGAAGAAAGAAAAATGAAGCCTCAAGTGGCAATAGTGAAGGATTCTTCACAGAAAATATTAAACAACACAGGAAACATCAAAAGAAGTTGGAAGGAATACACAGAGTCATTATACCAAAAAGAATTGGTGGATGACCAACCATTTCAAGAAATTACATATGATCAGGAACCAGTGGTACTTAAGGAAGTACTAGAAACTGCCTTGAAAGCATTGGCAAAACATAAGGTACCCAGGAATTGACGGAATATCAATAGAGAAGTTTCAACAAACAGCTACAGTACTAGAGCTGCTCACTTGTTTATATCAAGAGAATTGGAAAATAGCTACCCAGCCAACTGACTGGATTAGATCCATATTTGTGCCTGTTCTCAAGAAAGGGATTCAATGAAATGTGGAAATTATTGAATGGCATCATTATTATCATACACAAGTGAAATGCTGATAAAGATCATTCCAAAGCTACTACAGCAGTATATTGAAAAGGAATTGTCAGAAGTCAAGCTGGATTCAGAGGTAGGCATTGAGCCAGGGTATCATTGGCTCATTGTGGATATCATTGTGGATGTTAGATAGAAATTGGCTGAAAGCAGAGAATACCTGCGCCAGGCGTGGTGGCGCACGCCTGTAATCCCAGCGGCTCTGGAGGCAGAGGCAGGAGGATTGCAAGTTCGAGACCAGAGCCAATCTGCATAATTTAGCGAGACCCTGTCTCAAAAAGTAAAAAAAAAAAAAAAAAAAAAAAAAAAAAAAAAAAAAAAAAAAAAAAAAAAAAAAAAAAAAAAAAAAAAAAAAAAAAAAAAAAAAAAAAAAAGCAGAGAATACCAGAAAAATACCTATGTTTTACTGACTATGCAAAGGTATTTTACTATGTGGATCACAACAAATTATAGATAACATTGCAAAGAATGGGGATACTAGAACACTTACTGGTACTCATGAGGAATGTACACATGGACCAGGAGGCAGTCATTTGAACAGAACAAGGAAATATTGCTTTGTTTAAAGTCAGGAAAAATGTATGTCAGCGCTGTATCCTCTCACTATACCTCTTGAATCTCTATGCTAAGAGAATAATCCAAGAACATGGACTTTGTGAAGAAAAATGTAGCATCATGTTTGGAGAAAGACTCATTGATAACCTGCACTATGCAGATGATACAACTCTGCTTGCTGAAAGTGAAGAGGATTTGAAACATTTACTGATAAAGATCAAAGGACACAGCTTTCGTTATGGATTGCACTTCAGGTCAGTATTTAACTTCATGACAAATGAGAGAAGATTGTAATGTCTAAGATTTGTTTTGCTTGGTTCTCCAATCAACACCCATAGAAGCAGCATCCAAGAAATCAAGAGATGTAATGCATTGGAAAAAGCTGTTGGAAAAGATCTCTTGAAAGTGTTGAAAGGTGAAGATGTCACACTGAAGACAAAGGTGCACCTGACTCATGCCATGATGTTTTCAGTTGCGTCATATGCTTTATAAAGCTGGAAAATGAATAGGGGAGTCAGGAGAAGAATTGATGCTTTTGAATTATGGTGCTAGAGAAGAATATTGAATACATCATGAACTGCCAAAAGAGCCAACAGATCCATCATAGAAGATATATAATCAGAGTTCTCCTAGGAAGCAAGAATGGTTAGACGGCATCTTATGTATTTTGGAAATGTCAGGAGAGACCTATCCCTGGAGAAGGACATCATGTTTGGGAAAGTGGTAGATCAGTGAAATAAAGAAAGACCTTCAACTGGATGGATTTATACAGTGACTGCAACAATGAGCTTAAACATAAAAAAGAGTTGGGTATGCACAGTGTTGGCATGTGTTTTCTGTGGTATGTAGGGTCCCTATGAGTGGGACTTGATTCAAGGGCACCTAACGGCAACATATATATTAAGTTTAAATGATCAAGACTATTATTGAATATTTGGGCTTTTAAAAATATTATTTTAGTTATGTTGAAATTAATATTTTATGCATATGTGTCTTTGTACGTACAAACATTTTTGCGTGTGTGTGTGGTACTGGGGTTTGAACCCAGGGCCTCACGCTTGCATGCTGTGCAAGTGTTGGACCACTGAGCTGCCACCTCCAGCCCATTTTTTTACTTTTTTTGAGACAGGGTCTCACTAAGTTATGCAGACTGCCTCTGGTCTTGAACTTGTGATCCCCCTGCCTCTGCCTCCTGAGCCGCTGGGACTACAGGCGTGTGCCACCGCGACTGGCTCTGTACAAACTTATTTTTATATATGTTTCTGCTTTTTCTTAAGATTAATTTCTGAAAGTAGACTACCTTGACCAAAAGTTATTGATTTCAGTTATTTTTGATATATTGCATTAACTACTCATAAATTTTGATACTAAATTATACTTTTATAGCAATATCTGAATATGCCTATTTCACTAAATCGTCTTTGAAGGGATGTTAAAATTTGTAATTTTAAAGTAATTTTTAAAAGTCTTAAAGGGGCCTTAGTTTTGCATCAGTTTGCAGCCCCACTGTGCTTGGTGCTGAACTCCATGGTGAAGCTCAAGGACTCTTCAGGATTCAGACCCTGACTTTCTTTTTCTTTTTACTATTACTAGCTAGGTACTCCTCCCAACCACAGCATAATGAGTGTAGTGCAGCACCCCCTCCATTCCAGGTGTTCCTTTTCTTACATGTTTGTATGTATTTCACCGAGTTGTAGGTTGTCTAGGGTTAGACATCAAGAATCATAACTGATACAATGAAAGCAATCATATTTCTATCCAAAGGTGTAACCATTTTCAATTTGGATTCCAATTCAAAAGTATTTATTTTGGTCACAAAGAACAAAATATAATCTTTCCCACTGATACAACACTTAAACTAGATTAAAGAGAGATAACAAGTAGAAAGATTGCACAGGGATAGAAACCAGTGTTCTGTCAGGTTTAGTATTTTGGGGACGGCCATTATATGCTTAAGCAGGAAATGATTACTGAGAAGTTTGTGTGAATATAGTCATGAACAAAAAATGCTGTCATGTGCATAAAGATTGAAAAATGTTTATATGGTATTAACAGGCCCAATGCAAGAAAGTAATCTCTGCTTAGGCTGGCAAATAAAAACAACAGGGTGGAGCAGAAAAATATGGATCATGGCAGAAGAGAAATTGAAATGGTGCTAAGACATTGGCCTGTTAAAAATTTTCATTAGTTCCTTAGACCGGAGAGAAGTTAAATTTATTATTAGGCTTATACTGTAAATCATTTATTGTTTGTTTTATTAGTTTGGCTAATTCAGCTTTTCAGCTAAATGTAGGTCATATTTATTCCATACCAAGAGCATAATCATTCTTAGTAAAACATCTTCTGTGGACTTTATAAATCTTTGAATTAAGTAACTTTTTTTTCAAGACAATTCTATGTAGCCCAGGCAGACTTCCTACTCATCTCTTACTCATGATCCTCCTGCCTCAGCTTCCTGAATGCTGGTTTTTCAGGTGTGCACCATGACATCTGGCTTTAAGAGAACTTTTTTTTTTTTTTTGGTGTCCTTTTGTACTTAACTGATCTGAGAAGAATGACCTGATTATGAGGGAGATAAGCCAAATCAGAAAGCAGTTCCTTAGGACTTTTGGTCTTAAGAAACGTTAGTTTAAACAATCTTGTGTTTTTGATACGCAGGAACTTTAAATGTCTAACGTTTTGCCTAGGGTCACCTAGACAATCACTGCCCACAAGACTTCCCACAACCTTGAACATGGATTCAGCTGTTCTTTTCTGTTTTTTCAGTAACATGTGAAAACCCACCTGTCCTAAAACTGTACTCCTGCTTTACAATTACTGACTTCTCTTTTTCCCTCACTATACTATGATTTTCTTGAAGTGTTAACTGTGTTTTTACTTTGTTATTACAAACACATGTTACAATCTAATTGCAATAGCTGCTTAATGTTGATTGTTATAAAAGAAGGAAGGAAGAAAGGAAAGAAAAAAGGAAAGATAGAATGGAGAAAAGAAAGAAAAGCTATGTTCTGGGATAGATTTTCAATCTGTGGCTAATCTATCCTTGCTATTCTGGGTTAGGTCGATGAGGCTGAGACCTAGCTAAATTCTCAGTCACCAACATCTTTTATTTGCTAAAGCAGAAAGGAGAATCAGGAGATTTTAGAAAATTTCCCCATATTGCATTTGTTTGTTTCCTTCTAATAAGCCAACATTTATTGAGCAGTTACTACATTCCAGATAAATAACTAGTTCAAGTGCATATGGCCATTAAGTATAAAGGCTGAAATGTAAGCAGTGATCTGTTCTAACTGGAGAGAACACATAACCACTGAATGTGTGATTCTAGTTCTTGTCACATATGCATTCCATTCAACCAATGTTTCATTGAGCTTCATAATAGAGGAGCTTTGGAGCATCAAAGAAGTACATGGCTTATACACACATTGTTATCAACTTTATGTTCCTTTGTGTGACTATACATTATTCTTAAATTATTTGGCTTCAACGAAAAGGAAATATGCAAGTCTGCATATTTGCAAGTCTGTGTGTCTGAGATAAAGAAATGAGATGGGAAAGGAGGGAGAGGAAAAGGGAGAGAAGTAGGGGATGAAATATACTTCATACCTCACTTTTCTGTGTGGAAATATTTACTTAAAATGAGCTTAAGAACCTCTCTCCTACCTTTTCCTTTAGCTGCACTTACAGTAAAGAAAGCAATTATGGTCGTGAATATGCTAGTCAGCAGGAGGGCACCTAGAGGTGCTGGATCTTTGCTGTGGAAGCCCTCCTGGCCCCTAAGGCCAGTCTGCCCAAAGGGTGGGACTAGAAGACTCTCATCTCTCTTTCTCTTTCTCTCAGCAGGAATTCTCCTGCCCTCAACATTTTCCTGCTTTCTAACATCACAGATGTGGTGATCAGATATTTCAAGACCCTGTGTTCTACACAAAGGTTCTGTATTTTCCTTTATTGCCAGATTCCTTTGTGGATAGATACATTTTCTCCTGTACTTTTAATGGAAATTCTGCAGCAAAATGTAATGGAATATATTTAGTTTGCCCTTGGTTGGTATCTAGTGTATCATTTTGTCATTTATAAGCATGATAAAATTGACTTGATCTTTCTGCTCTTCCCAGAAGCAACTTTGTGTGTGCATTTGTGTGTGTGTGTGTGTGTGTGTGTGTTCTCTGCATTTAGAGGATTCAACCAACAAAGAAACAGAATTCTAAAATATTATTTTTATGAATACTCTTTTTCCACCCTATTTTTATACATAGTTCTTTGCAGGCAGAGCTCATGTTTGGATCTGCATCTCTCACTACAACTTACATAGGACCTTTCCACAGCAGGTGCTTCTGTTTTTTTTTTTTTTAAATTAATTTGTAATGAAGGTTTAAAAACTTAAAATGACATGGCAATTAGAGAAAAGTAACATTTATGGGGATATGGTTGTGAAAGACACTTTTATTTTACACTATGTGGAACTGAGTTTCTCCATAGATTGGGGCTTCTCTAACCATTTAAGTCTTGTAGAATTTTACATTATATGTGTTATTTTTGTGTAATCTAGAATATTCTTCAAATGTAGGCTAAAAAATTAATAAAAATTACAGCTTTGTGCCATGGAAATATTTAGCATCATATCAAGGCTTGAGGTTTTCTTTTTTTCCATTTTCCAGGAAAAGGTGAAAAGTTTTGTGCAATATGCCAGGTTTGCTGGCAAAACCTGTTGATAAGCTTTCTTTTTGTTGTCTATGAAAATATGGTGCTAGGAATTAAACCCAGGGCCTTATGCATGATAGATATGTTCTTTACCACTTTGTGACATCATCAGCCCCTCACAGCAAAGTCTTGAGCCTTGGTGGCTACTTTCCTCAGGGAATAATTGCCCATGGTAATGGGAAATGGCAAGAGAAAAGAACTTTCTCAGCTAACACTCTCTCTCTGTCTCTCTGTCTCTCTCTCATTCTCTCTCTCTCGTTCTCTCTCTCTCGTTCTCTCTCTCTCGTCTCTCTCTCTCTCTCTCTCTTTTTCTCTCTCTCTCCCCCTCCCTCTGTGCCTGTGTTTATGTATTCTGTACATATTCAAGTTCAGAGGCATTTTTGATGTTCATTTTCATTTGATAGTTAAGTTGACATGGCTATGAAGACTGCTTTACTGGAATCCTGTGATCTAAAGCCAATATATAAAGCTCAACTCACAACCAAGGAAACTTGAAGTGATCTAGGAAACTGCATACCATTTAAAAAATTAAAGACAAAACAAATTCTAATGTAGAGAAAGAGTTACTACTTTGAAGTGCAGAATTTTGTTTGTATATCTCCTAACAGACTGTAGCCATAGCACTGTGACATCTGATCCCATCAGATCTAGGAAGCTAAGCAGGGCTGAGCCTGGTTAGTACTTGGATGGGAGACCGCCTGGGAACACCAGATACTGTAGGCTTGGGAGAAGGACCTGGCAACCCACTCCCCAAAATTCATCTGTCATTGAAAACCCAATGAATAGCAGAGAAGCACTGACAATAGTGTTTCACCTGTTGTTTGTAGGGTCCTATGAGTCAGACATCCACTTGATGGCACCTAACAACAACATATCTCCTAAGAAGAGAATGATGGTTTCACCCTGTGGGAATAAAAATGAAATTTTATTTTTTCTTAGGCAAGGAACTGTAACACTGTGTACCACCTAATGAAGCTTAAGAGTAAAACAGAGAACTTAATCCCTTACAGAACAACTTGTTGTTAGTGATTGATTTTCTAAAGTGTTAATTTATAAACTGGGTGCTGTGATTCACACCTGTAATCCTGGAACTCTGGAGCCTAAGGCAGGAGGATTGTGAGCTCGAGTCCAGCGGCAGCCTGCACAAGACCCTATCAAAATAAAAGAGAGGTCTGGGGTGCTGCTCAGTGATAGAGAACTTACCTACCATGTAAAAGGCCCTAGATTTAGCTCCCAAGTACTAGGGAAAAAAAAACAGACAAAATAATCCCATTAATTTATAGAGAATTTCTGACTATTTGTAATAAGATTTCTATTTTCACATGAGGAAATAAACTAATGTGCTCTATTAAATCCCTAGTTGGGATTAGAACCTGTAAATTATAACTTGTATAAATCACAAATTACATAGTTTTGATGAAAGAAAGTCTTGAGAAGTCAGGTGAAGTTATCCAAACAAATGAGAGAAAAATTGTTATTATAGGTCTGGGAGCAAAATTAAACTTCTTGGACTAGCCCTCTTGAGGATGAATTGGAATGTGTTGTTAATATTTTCTGTGATAGTACTGATGGTCTTTATATGGTGATACTTGAAAATGGGCTTTGTAGTAGAAACAAGAGAGAATGACTCAGTCTCATTAAATCTGACATACATAGGATTTGATCAAAATTAACTGTTTATATTCAATATCTGTCATTAACTTTGCATCGTGATAAACATTGGGAAGAGTAGAAAAGAGGGATGAATGATTTTATTTGCCTTTATATAGTTTTTAATCTAGATAATGAAAGGACTTGTGTTGTGTAGCCTAGATGAAACAGGCTGAAGACGTCTATTTTCTAGTCTCTAGAGCCTGTTAATGGGGCTGGGATATAGCTCACTTTCTGGAGCACCGCTCTGCAGTCTCTGAGGTCCTGGGTTTGATTCCCAGCACCACAAAAATGGGAGAAGGACATGGCAATCCACTCTTGAGGCAATCCCAAAACAATCAACAATTGAAAATCCTATGAGGATCACTACAAGTCGGACATGACTCAACAGCACCTAACAAAAATAACACCACCAAGAGGCTGTGAATATGTTACCTTTCTTGGTTAAAATGACTTTGCAGATGTTTATAAGAATGTGTGTTAAAAAAAACTATGGTATATATACACAATGGAATATTATTCAGCAATCAAGAAAAATGAAATAGGGTCATTTGCAGCAAAATGGATGGAATTAGAGAAAATTATTTTAAGTGAACGAACACAAGCTCAGAAAGAGAAACAACACATGTTCTCACTCATATGAGAGAGCTGACTCAAAATTAAAAGAAGGAAAAATCCTATTCAAAGGTCAGATCACATTAAAAGGGGGGGAGGGAAGATAAGAATGAGGTCAATACAAATGGACTAAAAATCGCATGTAATTTTTCTAACAAGATAGAAACAAAGACCACTACAGGAAAAGTTTCAATCTTAAACAGAAATGGAACCCAAGGACATAAAGAAAAATACTATATAGTAAAAGATAGAGAAGACTTGGATGGGAAACTTAGATAGGAAGGGGGGAGGGGGAAACATAGAGGAGGGTAAGGGGTAACCTATATGTATAATGCTTATCAAATTGCATATATGAAAATTGTCACAACAAAAAGCATGTCAAAATGAATCACATTATGATGTACATTAAAAATTTCTAATAAAAAAAAGAATGTGTGTTAGGAAGGTCATTCTGGAATGTTGAGGAAGGTTCGATGTGATCTCAAGGGTCCTTGTTAGTGAAAGACAGAGAAAGGAGAGTCAGAAGGAGCTATAACCATGGAAGGATAGGCTGGAGTAATGTAGGACCAGTTCAAGCCAAGAAAAATGCAGCCTCTAGAAGGGAGAAAACACAGGAAATTAGATCTTTCCTTGAGCCGCCAGGAAGATTACAGATCTACCTGCCATTTTAAACTTCTTACATGTAGAACTGTAAGATAATAAATTTGTGTAATTTTAAGCCACTAAACTTGAGGCAATTTGTCATAGCAGCAATACCCAACTAATACACTGTTCGATTATTCATCTACTCTATCCATTAATATCATTAAAAGGCTACTGGTATCCCTTTGAAGAAATTCAAACTGTACTCATATAAGAGTATACATTTTTGCAAGTCATGCATGTGGTAAAGAGAAAAGAAAAAACTTAAATGCCAATCAGGAAAATTCCACACTATACCAAAATGAAGACAAGTAAATTAATGACAGATAATTCTTGAGTATAGCATTATGTGCTAAGTGGAATCATAGAGGCAAAGAAATTGTATAAAGAGAGGAGACTTTGGAATAGAATACTATTTTGGATATTTCATAGAAGAGATTGCTTTTGACTAAGTATAGAAGAATGGTAAAATTATTCTAGCAGAGGAAAGATTAATCAAAAAAAGTAAATATGGCCAACAAGTGAGTGGACTGTAAAATGATTAACTGGATAATGGAATGTACAGGATAGCCTGAGAGATAATAGGTTGACAATAAATAGGAAGAGTGCTTTTAGCTTAGAAAAACCCCTCACATCTAGATAAAAATGATTAGATTTGATTTAGAAGGCAGTTATGAGTAATGGGTAGATCTGTGTTACTCATAAAAAATTTCTGTTTATTTCTCATGATCATTCTATTAAAAATAAAGCTGATAACTTTCAAGGAATTGGGTTATTCAAGATTAGTCTTTTAGTTGTTCAGAAGAAACACTGAAATCAAGGGAAAAAACCATTATGGTAATAAAACTGTGATGTGAGGAAGTTGGAATCCATGGGGATTTAGGGGAAGTATATGGCTATCCTACTGATAAACTAGAGCCGAATCAGTGGTTTTTTAGCCCATTTTCCCTGAGAAATAGTTGGGCCAATTGAAAAAAAAAAAGTTGTAGAGATGAATTTAGGGAAAAGAAACATGGAAAACTGATGAGTTGCATTTTGAAAATGTCAAGTTTTTGATGTGGACAAAATATGGAAGGGGAAATATTCACAAGACTTCTGGAAAGGAAAAAAAACAAATTTTTGGAAGTTATGCCAAATATATAAGCAGAAGTATGATTTGAAAGATCTAGGGCCATAGTAAACTGGCTTTTCAAGGGCAAGACTGTAAAGAGACAAAGAGATAACAATACATTAAGTCTGGGGACGACCACAGCTTAGTTGGAGAAGAAAGTGGAGTGATCACAGAGGAGCTGAATGATATGAGTAGGAATCAGATAGACTGTGAGACCAACAGCAAGGGATAGAGGACTTTAAAAATGATAGCTCAAGTAGGGCCATGTAATGTAACAGAAACTTTATGACACAACAACCCAAAAAAGACCACTTCTTTCTCGGAGTTTATAATAGAAAGAGTGTTTGGATGAGGTGACGGTAAAGGGAAATGTGGTAAGGTTGGAAAAAGTACAATGGATTGAGAATCATAGGAATGATTTGAGAAAATTAATGTAAATTATTTGCCTCAAGTAAAAGACAGAAAAGTTGTAGACAAGATAATATACTCCTAGGTAAACTCTCTTTCCTTTTCTCTCCTTTCTCTCTGTTTTTTGTATGTATATGTGTGTGTATGTTGGCATGTTTGTGAGCATATACACACAACACACATGTGTGTATATATATGTATATGTATACATATATGTGTGTATACACACATACAAACACAAAGACACATATATCAAGGAGTAGTCAGAAGAACCTGAAAGGAAGAAGAATGGAAATGAAGTTTAATGGTAGAGACAACAAAAGCATTGATCATAGAATGGCTGTCCTCTGGAGAACATATTCCTGAGGACCTTCAGTTTGCAGAACAAAATCTATTATTTTTAATCTGTTATCATTAGTACATTTCTTGGGGATAGAGACTTAATATTGCAAGTCTTAGATCCTATACTATACCTTATGTATTTATTGCTTATGGGAGAAGGACGTGGAAATACACTCCAAAGCAATCCAGAAACAATATGCCATTGAATGCCTCATAAAGGTAGCTATGAGTCAGACCCTACTCAATGGCACCAAACAACATTTCTACTTATTACATTTTTTCATCTATAAGAATAAATGACTAATGTTTACTTCAGGTATTGCTCCAAAAGGATAACAAAAATGCATTCTCTGGAAAGAGAAAAACCTTAATTAGTGCACGTTGCATTTTATACTAGAGCTTTGAAGTCCAGAAGGATTATAAAAACAGAGTGGAGACAGTTTATTGGGCATTTGGAGTGCCATTTTAATCTAATAAAAAGGTCCACGAGCAATGCAGGAGTTCTCTGATCAAAATACTTGGATTTATGTTTCTCATCAAGGTAATATAGTTTGACTCATTTGGTTCCTCTTACCTTTTCTTTGCCAATGTGAATTAATATATCATGGACTAAAAATATTTGTGTTATTCTTCATAAAGGAAAAGAAAAGGATTTGAAGGTGAGTTCAGAGTTGCATTTATCAGATTCCTGCTTTTGCTGAGTTTTTTCATATAGACTACAGTATTTAATCTTAACTGTATGAAACAAAATTTTTGATTGTTATAAAATATTTGTAACATAAAATCTACCGTTTAAACTATTTGCAGTATGTAATTATTAACATTAACCACACCACAGTCATTTCCAGAACTTTTTCATTATCTAAAGCAGAAACTGCCTGCAGCTGTAGCCCTGTGGCATCTGATCCCATCAGATCTTGGAAGCTAAGCAGGGTCGGGCCTGTTTAGTACCTGGATGGAAGATCGCCTGGGAACACCAGAAGCTGTAGGCTTGGGAGAAGGACCTGGCAACCTCCTCCGAAAAATCAATCTGCCATTGAAAACCCTATGAACAGCAGAGAAGCACTGACAATAGTGTTTCCCCTGTTGTACAGAGGGTCGCTATGAGTCGGATACCGACTCAACGCCACCTAACAACAACAACAACAAAGCAGAAACTGGGCTGGGATTTAGCTCAGTTGGTAGAGCACTGCGCTGCAGTCTCTGAGGTCCCAAGTTCAATTCCCAGCACCGCAAAAATGGGAGAAGGACCTGGTAATCCACTCCCAAGGCAATCCCGAAACAGCCATTGAACACCCTATGAGGGTCGCTATGAGTCAGATACCAATTCCATGGCACCTAACAACAACAACAAAGCAGAAACTTGGTACCCAACCAAACCCATCCCCATCCTCCAGTTTCTCATTACTAATTTCTAATTCATTTCTACTCTGTCTCAGGGTCTCACTAATTTATTCAGGCTGCCTCTCGTCTCCAACTTGCCATCTTCCTGCCTCAGCCAACCCAGTCACTCACCGAGATTACAGATGTGCACCACTACACCCAGCAGTTTATTCATCTATTGATGAATATTTGAATTTTTTACACATTTTGCTATTGTAAATAATGTTGCTATGAGTATTACTGCAGAAATATCTGAATCCCTGCTGTCAATTCCTTTGGGCATATACATAGCAGTAGAATTGTTAGAGGGTAGCGCTTTTATCTTATTTTTTTTTCTGATAAAATATTGATACTTAAAAATAATAACCTTCCAAAGCCACATTATGTTGGCAGAGCTGAGATTTCTACTGAGCCAGATGTGCCTGCTTTTAAACTCTATGTGTTTTTTTGCTACTACCATATTGACTTGTGAATTTTTAATGTATTTTAGATCTGTTATTATGAAAAGCTGTCATTTTTTTTGTCTACAAACTCTTCTACCTTTCAAATATCTCAGAATACATTGACCTAAAAAAATAATCTTGCTCAAGTGGTGGCTATTCATATTGTTGTTGTTATTTTTATCCTGTGTTCATATCATAAAAGTTGAGAGGAAATACTAAAAATGAAGAGCAACATTTCCGGTTTTTAAAATTTTCTTTGATTTACATTAATGAGAATTTAGGTTAGATTTATTACCAACTTACTCAGATCACACATTGTATATTCTGAAGGAGATTGCTTGATATATATATATATATATATATATATATATATATATACACATACATACATATATAAATATATGTACATACATATATGTGTGTGTGTGTGTGTATTTTTTTTTTTTTTTGGCGGTACTGGGGGTTGAACCCAGGGCCTTGTGTGTGCATGATCTGCAAGTACTGGACCACTGAGCTGCACCCTCAGCCCATTTTTTTACTTTTTTGGGACAGGGTCTTGCTAAGTTATGCAGACTGCCTCTGGTCTCAAACTTGAGATCCTCCTGCCTCCGCCTCCCAAGCCGCTGAGTTTACAGATAATATTTTTATCATTTATATATAATTAAATAAGATTATTTTAGATCCCATAATTTATATTTGCTAGTATAAGTCACAGAATTATATATCCATAAGAATAAATATAAATAAAACAAAAAACAAATGTTCCTGAGTAAATGAGAAAATGAGAAAGATGAATATATAAAAATTGCTCAAGAGACTAGTCAAACACCAAAGTATATTGTTACATTCAGTGGCACCTGCTCTCATGAGATTCTTCTTTTCAAATACTCCTACAACCTTCCAGCAGTGACAGTGAGATGATGGATGTCATGGTTGTACAATATGTGTGTTAATGCGTACAGCAAAAAGTGACATCTACTCCTACCCTTCTGAATTACTAGTGAACCTTGGAAAACCCTCTGATAAAAGTAAACTTTCCATCTGCTAATCCTGAAATGCAACTCTGCTTCAGGGCTTATTGCCCTTCTTAAACCACTAGCAAAACAGGTGATTATGTTGTGAACAACAAACTCTGTGGATTATGTTTTCAAAATACCTATTAGATGAACCTAATTCAGACAGATCTGAATGATGTGAATATAATGGAAAGTGGAATTTTAATTGCAGAATGAGTGTCCCATTATTGGCTTCTGCCTCCTTCTCCTCCTCCTCCTCCTCCTCCTCCCCCTCTTCCTCCTCCCCCTCTTCCTCCTCTTTCCCCTCCGCTCCTGCTGCTGCCGCTGCTGCTTCCTCTTCCTCTTCCTCTCTTCTTCTTCTTCTTCTTCTTCTTCCTCTTCCTCTTCCTCTTCCTCTTCCTCTTCCTCTTCTTGTGGTACTGGGGGGTTGAACCCAGGGCCTTGTGCTTGCACGCTTTCCAAGGGCTAGACCACTGAACTGCACCCCTAGCCCCCCTCCCCCTTTTTGGAGAAAGGGTCTCGCTAAGTTACAAAGACTGCCTCTGGTCTCGAACTTCCTATCCTCCTGCCTCTCCTTCCCAAACCGCTGGGATTACAGGCATGAGCCACTGCGCTCAGCTAGACTATTCTTATTTTAAAATAATAATTCTGATCAACTTTTACAGTGGCTGTAAATTAAAATTTTATTGTCTCCATTGCTCCTCAAGAGACACGGGAAATTTAGGTGTCCTTAGCAATGTATCATATTACACTTGTGAATCAATAACCAATAAGGGATAGGGAGGATTTATCTTTAGCCACACTAACTCCATTACACCTGAAGATTGCCACTGCTCAATTTGAGATACTACAGAGAAAATTGTCCATAGCTTCACATTTTCTGTCTGGCTTGATTTCAAGTTTTCTTATTTTTATGGATTGATTGGTAATAAGACATTCTGTTTGAGCGTTGTTGTTGTTGTTAGGTGCCGTCAAGTAGTGTCTGACTCATAGTGACCCTATGTATAAGAATATATGTTTCTAAAATTCTGAGCAATCCTGCTTCCAACCTCTCTGTGGAAACATAAAGATAAAAATTTGTTCCCAACATACTACACATGCTTTTTGTCTCTCTTTCATATTGTGCTCAAAGAGAATACTAGTTGATTTTATTTTACTTAGCTATATTTCTAACCTCCTGGTGATGAAATTATCTGGAATGCTTAAGCACATTTACATAAAAACATTTTATCTCTTTCCCTATGGGGTGCATTAGGCCTCTTCATACTCAAAATGTATTCCTATGTTTTCTTACTTAACTTTCTCACAATAGTGATTTGCATTGTACATATTTTATATTTATATACCAACATTTGTAACACAGTTTATGGGTTTTTACCTCATAAAATCATGTATATGGATATAAATGGATTTTGTTTATCATTACTGTCTTAAAATATTTATCATGGGGTATTATATAAAACATTATATTAGGCACTAATCCTACTTGACTCCTAATTAATATGTTCACTGAGCATCAAAATAACCAGAGAGGGTCTGTTCTGTGAGTCCTTTATGGAAATTCAGATGTGATAAGGTGGGATAAGCCTGCAGCTGTAGCACTGTGGTATCTGATCATTATATCTCAGAAGCTAAACAGGGTTGGGACTGGTTAGTACTTGGATGGGAGATCACCTGGAAACACCTGATACTTTGGCTTGGGCGAAGGACCTGGCAACCCACTCCCAAAAATCAATCTGCCATTGAAAACCCTATGAATAGCAGAGAAGCACCATAATAGTATTTCTTCTGTTGTATGTAGGGTCTCATGAGTAGGATACTGACTTGATGACACCTAACAACAACACAAAGGTGAGACAACTGTGATATACTTAGATCATCATCACATTAATTAATATGACCCATTCTTACTGTATCTTGGTACAAAGCTAAGTTACGAGCATCATTTCATTATTCTCCCCAACAACTTTTGATGCAATTGTTTATTTCCATGATTTTATAACTACAAACACTGGAGCCTGAAAAGATTAAGTAACTTACTCAGATGTTATTGAATTTGTGACAGATATGCAATCTGAAACAATATCTGTGACTACAAAAAGTGATGTTAAGATTGGTGATAACCACAAGCTATAGCTCAGTAGTAGAGCATATCCTTAGCATGTACAAGATTCCTGGATTTAATCCCCAGTAACACCAGTGTCATCACTGAGAGCCATGGCACAAGCCTATAATCCCGGTGGCTCAGGAGGCTGAGGTAGGAAAATCATGAATTTGAGGCCAGAGGCACCCTGCACACCTTAGAAAGATCCTATCTCAAAACTTAAGAAATAAAAATGAAAAGGAGCTGTGGGTACAACTCACTTTAGAGCACTTGCCTAGCATGTGCAAATTCCTGGATTCTACCCACCCGAACTAAAACTAAAACTAAAAATAAAAATGGTAATTAACTTCCTCTGCTCTGTAATGTCCTGATGGGCATTGAAGAGCATGGGATGATTGGTCAGAATGCACCCTTATGATTTGTCTCAGTACTGAGACTTGTGAAAATTTAAAGCAAATCATGACATGTTTATATATTATACCAGATAGAAAGGAACACTTTGATAGAATAGACTCTACCATTAGCAGAATAGTATTAGGACTCTGTTGAGTACTGAAGTTGAAGGAAGTGATTTTGCTTGGCCCTCTGTGTAGGGTCTTCCTTGTTTTATCTTTGTTCTGGATTGCCTGGGAATGTACACATTTCCCTAAGAGAAGCAGGCAGCTGTGAGAATTTACAAGAACAAAACAACGAACTAAGTTATAATACCAGGGACATAAGAACCTAAAAGGTTGAGTTTCTGATTTGGGATTTGATGTGAATTATAACAATGTTGGAGGAAGCCCCTTCCCTTCCCACTGAAAGAAGAATTGGTTGCCATGGGGTTGGTGACTTCAGTATCAACAATTTCAGGAGACCTGGGCTCAGTATTTGGGAGAAAAGGAAGAGTGATGGTTTGTGGGTTTTAAGCTCCAAAGTCCTAACAAAGGCTAGCTGTGCATAGGAGAGGACACTGAGGCAATCAACACCTCCCAAAGGTAAAATGGAAAGAGCTGCAACTTCTTCTGAATGGGCCACTTTAGTAAATCATCCTGGAGCCTATCATGGGAAATTCTAGTGTTGTAAGGATCTGGGTACCAATACTTGCACTGAGGGAGTCAGTGAAGGAGAAACTTCTTTTATATCCTCTTTTGTTATATCCAGTTTTCATTACATAAGACAAGTATTCATTTGACTGTTCTGGTATACATCTCTTATACCTCCTTTTCTATTTGATATGCATTGTTCATCCTAATTTAATACTTAAAACTTTTCCTCATTTTTGATACTTGATGGATTGCCACTTGGTGGGTGGAATGCATTAATTTCTTTAGTTTCTCTCCAAGTTTTGCTTTAAAATTAACTAGAGTTATTCTGGAACAAAACAATTCAGAAATATTTTTTCCTATATCTCTCTTTGATTACCAGTGAACTGCTGTGTGGATATTATTGCTTATTTGATGACGTTCAGTTTGAAGGATCCTTCATGGGTACTATCTTGGTTATTTATCCTTGTTTATTGAATTATGTCTTCCAAAGCTGAATGATTTCAGAGACTGATTTTATTTTGCCCAAATTTTCATTTTTTTATTTTTTAACTATATCAAGTAACAAATATACAATGGGTTTTCAGTAAATATTTATTATTATTGTTGTTGCCTTTTCTCAGTACCTGTATCCACTCCTTCAGTCCACATATATGCACAAAATGATATAGTGCTCAAATAACTGAACTTCCTTTGATTAATCATTTAGTAAACCTTTTGCATGGAGCTATAACTTCAAGTTGCAAAAAATATAGTATTTAAAATAATTTTGGTGGTTTAGGTTTTGATGATGTTTGGATTAAAATTTCTTAATAAAAGAATTTACCAATTGATTCCTATAGTTCTTAGCCAGTAGCTGAAATGAGACATTTCCAAGCATGAATGTATGAGTACATAAAGGGAAAAATGCCAGGCATGGGAATTGTCTGAATGCCTTCAGTTTTAGCATTTCCAATCTTAATTCTTACCTTGATTAACTCAGGCTGTAATAATAGAATAACAGATCAGACAGCTTAAATAACAAGTTTATTTTGTCATGGTGGTAGAGGCTAGAAATTCAAGATCAAGGTGTCAATACAATGGTTTTCTTGTCAGGACTCCTTTCATGCCTTGTAAATATTTACCTTCTTGCTTGTCTTTGCCTACTGTAGACAGAGTGATACACACATGTGTGCATGTGCACACACACACACAAGCATGCAAGCTCTCTGGTGTCTTATCATGAGGGAATGTTACATAGTTCTTCCTTTAAAACTCTTTCATTATAATGGTTTGGAATTATTAGGACATGTGCAAAAATAACATAGAGAGGTCTATTAATGTTCTTTTGTATGTGTGTGTATGTGTGTGTGTGTGTGTGTGTGTGTGTGTGTGTTCCTTACAATGTTTATGGAGCTGTACAAACCTGACCTAAATGCCCTGTGACTTGAACTTGCATATTCTTATTTAGTTCACATGGAACCATCATTTTATCTGAAACAGCATAAAATTGCTTAAGTGGGGAATTAATATAACTTCAGCAGAAAAGGAAGGCATTTTATATAGTGTGCTTGATTTACACCTCATCACCACTCATACAAAATACCTCTTTTCATCCCTGTTTTACCCACAAAGATGTTCAGGTTTGGGTCAATTAAATAACTTGTTTTAACCCAGTTTAAAAAGCAGTTATTCTGCTAATATGTGGTAGAAATAGGATTCAATCAGGTAATGTTACCATATCATACTGTTCCCCTGAAGGATTGCATTGAATTTATGTTCAGTAACCGAATATTTATCCCATTCTTAATACCTCTTTCTTAAACCCTTCTATACCCTCATAGTATTTACTTTGTCTCTACTCTTCCTCACTGTTCATTAATCAACACTCAATATTTAAGTCAATTGAAAATGATAAAATAGGATCCCTCTATTGTCCTACCAATTGACCCAATACAATTTCATGCAAAGGGATGAGAATGCTATTTGGCCTAACATATTGCTTGGGAAATTACCCTCTATAAGAAATGCAACAGGTTTTGCATGGAGATAAGAACTTATAGTCAAATAGATTTGGAAAATCCTGACTTAAGCACAGTTAAGCAGATTTGTACCTTGCATAATTTTCTATATTTTAAAATGTTAATATGCCATGTCAAATTCCAAGAGAATAAAATGAGATGCTGTGTTTCATCAAATTGACTACAATACTCTTCTTACTGAAGAACTATTAGTGTCTATGTAATGTAGAATTCTCTGGAGTATAGTTTTAAGCACTGGTCTCTGCTAATGAATGACACTTATTTTATTTAAATAGTTTATCCAAGATCATTATGAAAGTACATTTATCATGAGAGTTAAAACTTAGGAGACCAGAATACATGTGTGGGTGAGGTAGTTCTTTCAGTTCAATTGGTAAAGCAGTTTAAGGGAAATGCTAAACAAACCACACAAACGTGCACAAAATTTCAGTTTGTGTAGTTCATTGAAAGGTGACTTAAAATTTAATTGCTCCAATGGAATGTGAGTGTGGGTAGGGTGTGGGTGTGGGTGGGTGGCATTCATTTTAGGTTACCATTATGAAAGTAGAACTCACTCGATTTTACTATTAGCACAATATGTGCTTTTGTAAACAGGACACAATCTGGAACCTGATTCCTGTGTTAAACACACTTTTCTATAATTCATTTTTAGAATTTTTAGTTCATGCTATTATAGACTAGGCTTGATTTGTGCCTACAGAAGGCAATTCTCTTGGAGTCCAGGGGTATTATGGGAAAATAATATATGAATTGGCATGGTTGAGGATCGAGAAAATTGACTGTTACAGATCGCTCTCCCAAGCTTCCAACTATTGGAGGATGCCATATGGAAGAGCGAAGAGTTCAGAGAGGACTGGCACTTAAATCAGCAGAACTCATTTTAGTATCCATTGGACTAGATTTGAAAAAGAGCTGACTATGGTTGTCTTCACTCTGGCTAGTGGAGTAATACAAGAGTAGGTTTACCTGATGATTTTACCATTTACTAACTTCATGCCTACTTTCAAATCATGTAATTTTCCTAAACCTTGTATTAATCATCAGAAACATGAGATTATTACCTAGTGGAGTTATTGTTATTACTAATGGAAATAATGTATGTAAAGCACCTGGATCCAGACTTTTGGACAGGTTTAAGAAGAACTTGGTGACTATACTTGATACTGTCTTTATGTTAAGAAGGATAGTCAGTTTTACATTCTAGTCAAAAGATGGAAAATGCATTTAATTTCTTGTGACCTTTTTCCCGTTCTTATTCTCTTTTTTCCCCACTGCAACCTTTTATGATACGTACTTTTTCTTTCTTGGATTTCTTCCTTTGGCTTCCACAAGGCTCTACTCTCTTATTTTTACCTAATCGTGTGACTGTATCACTTCTTCCAGCATTTGAAAAAGTTTTGTTCTGGTTATCTATCACTGCATAACAAATCATCTCAAAATTTCTTGGCTTAAACCAAAGACAATCATTTTCTTTTTATCTTGCGCTATTCCGGGGGTTACCTGGCTAAATGTGGACATTCTCACTTAAATTATCTCATGCAGTGACAATCAGTAGTGCTGGGATGGGATTATCTGAGCGCTTATTCACTCATGTTTGGCTCCTGGGTAGAAGAAGGAGAATAGATGGGGACTACTGAAGCTGAGGCATCTTCCCCTGATTATATGTAGTCCCTTCATAGTTTTATTTTAGTACATCAGTTTGAAGACAGACATGCTTCTTTTATGGTGGTTTAGTGCTTCAAAGATGTATTTCTTGGGTATAGAGGGTAGAGAGAACTAACCTTATATTATCTAACCTCAGAAGTCACTTCTGAAACATTTTATTCATCAGGTATGAAGGGAGTGAAAAACTGATTCCATGTTTATTGGGAGAGAGACAAGATTACACAAGAGCATTTGAAACCAGAAATAGTTCTGTGGCCATTTTGACAAATTAGAGCCACAGCAGTTGTTGGTTCATAGAAACTCTGAAAATGTAGCTGGGCATATGTTGTCAACTCCTCCATTAAGGTTCAGTTATATACTATCTGAGAGCCTGTAGCCATACCCCTCTGGCCTCCTATTCCATCAGATCTCACAAGCTAAGCAGGGTTGGGCCTTGTTAGTACTTCTATGGGAGACTCCCTGGGAACACCAGATGCTGCAGGCTTGGGAGAAGGACCTGGCAGCCCACTCCCCAAAACCAATCATACATTGAAAACCCTATGAACAGCAGAGAAGCTTGACAATATTGCTAGGCATGGCTCAGTGTCAGGTAGTGTTTCATCTGTTGTACATAGGGTCTCAATTAGTTGGATACTGACTTGACAGCACCTAACAGCAACAACATATAATCTGAGAAGGATTTTTCCACAGCTCTTGGACCTTTCCTATAAAATGCAGCATGTCTTTGCATCGCAGTAGTTTTATCTAATTTCTGTTTATAGAAGTTCAAGAAATCAAAGCCTCTTTTATTTGATGCTGTCTGTTCTTTTCAGTCTAATTTGTCTCATTCCTTTTAAAATGTTTTTGATGTGTCAATTTATAATCCACTCTGTTAGACAAAAGCCACAACCACAGATCTCTTCAGGGCAATCCCAATGCTCTTTTGGACTTCCTGTATGACTGTCAAGGACTCTGTACTTAAGCTTTTTAGAAAGCTTATGTGTAACAGAAAAGATCTATGAGACATACACTATCATTCTTACAAAGGCTTTTGTCTATTTGAGGTACCACCTTAAATTTTCTTAACAGAAGTTTTTACTATTTTACTTTTGGCTTTATCTTTGCACCATATTTTCTTGAATATATGTTAGGTTCTTTTTCTTTTTACTGGCAGTAAATTTTTAAAATTTGCTTTTAGTAATTTTTTGGGTAACTTTTAGTGTACAACTCAATGGACCTCATTATGACATTTCTATACAGGCATTCCATTATACATTGCTCATGTTAACTCCCCCCTTATCCTCTCATGACCTTCTTTCCCCGTCCTGTCCTTCCCCACCAACAGTCTCCTTTTTACTTGCGTGTCTTTTTGTGACTATATCTATCTATATATGTACACCCCAATTTTGCTGTAAGAGGAACATACATGATATCTTTTTCTCACATTACCCTTTCTTCTTGCCCCTCCCACTTTTCTTTAGTCCATTATCTTTCCCAACTTAAAACCTGTCTGCTTTCATGATCTATTATGTTTTAATAATGAATATATATTGAACTCTAATATCCACATATGAGAGAAAACGTGAATGATGTTTATCTTTCTGGGTCTGGCTTAATTCTTTAAAATGATGATCTCTAGTTCCATTTCATTTTCCAGCTAATGCCCTAATTCTGTCCTCCTTTATAGATGAATAAAATTCCATGGTGTATATCTACCACAATTTCCTTATCTACTCATATGTTGATGGACACTTATGTTGATGCCATATCTTGGCTATTGTGAATAATGCCACATTAAGCAGGGATGAGCAGGTATCTCTATGATTGACTTATATTCCTTTAGATATATAACAAGGTATAGGATAGTCATATGACAGTTGTGTTTTTAATTTTTTGAGGTAACTGCATACTGATTTCCAAAGTGTCTGCACCAAACTGCATTCCCACCAGCAGTGTATAAATGTTCCTTTCTCCCTGCATTTTCACCAGCATTTGTTGATGCTTGTTCAGTTGACTGTAGCAATTCTGACTGGAATGAAATGGTATCCCAGTGTAGTTTTGATTTGCATTTCACTGATGGCTAAGGATATTGAACAGTTTTTCATGTAATTGTTGGCCATTTGTATTTCTTCTTTTAAGAAGTCTGCTCAGGTATTTTGCTCATTTTTTGACTGGGTACTTTGCTTTTTTTGGTGTTTAATTTTTTGAGCTATTTATGTATTGTAAATACTAACTCTGATGTGTAGCTGGCAAAGATTTTCTCCCATTTTGTAGGTTCTCTTCACTCTGATAATTGTGTTCTTTGTTATGCAAAAGCTTTTTAATTTCATGCAGTCCCATTTGTCAATTCTTGCTATTGTTTCCTATATTTTGGGGGTTCTATTCAGAAAATCCTTAACTATGTATCCATCTTGAAGTGTTTCCCCTATGTTTTGCTCTAGCAATTTCAAAGTCTCAGGTTTTAAATCAAGGTCCTTGATCCATTCTGAATTGATTTTTTGTACAATATGAGAGAGAAGGATCTAATTTTAATATTTGCATGAGAATATCCAATTCCCTCAGCACCATTTGCTGAAAAGGGTGTCTTTTCTCCAACTTATAGTTTTGGCCACTTTATCAAATATCAGGTGGTTGTAGCTGCATGGGTTCATTTCTGGATTGTTTAGTCTGTTCCATTGTTCCACATGTCTATTTTTGTGCCAGTACTATGCAGATTTGTTATAATAGCTTTGTAATATAATTTGAAATCAGGAATTGTGTTGTCTCCGGGATGGTTCTTTCTGATCAGGACTGCTTTAGATATTCAGGGTCTTTTTTGCTTCCAAATGAATTTTTGGATTGTTTTCTCTATTTCTGTGCAGAATGCCATTGAGATTTTGATGGTAATTGCATTAAATCTGTATACTGCTTTTGGTAATATAGCCATTTTCTCAATATTAATTCTCCCAATCCCTGAGCATAGGAGATCTTTCCACCTTCTGATGTCTTTTTCAATCTATTTAATGTTTTAAAATTTTCATTGTAGGGGCCTTTCACCTCCTTGGTTAGGTTTATTCCTAGGCATTTTGTTTTGAAGGTATTGTGAATGGGATTGTTTTCCCGGTTTCTTTCTCTGCCTGATCATTATGGGTATAAAGAAAAGCTACCAATTTTTGTATGTTAATTTTGTATCTTGCCACTTTGCTGAAAGTATTTACCAGCTCAAGAAGTTTTCTGGTTGAGTTTTTTGCAAATAAGGATAATTTGACTTCTTCCTTTCCTATTTGGATCCCTTTTATTTCTTTCTCTTATCTTATTGCAATGGCTAATTTTTCAATTACCACTTTGAATAGCCATGGAGACAGTGGACACCCTTATTTTGTTCCTGATTTTAGGGGAAATGCTTTCAGTTTTTCCCCATTTGGTATGATGCTGACAGTAAGTTTTTCATATATTGCCTTTATTGTTTTGAGGTATGTTCCTTCAATTCCTAGTTCCTTCAAGGCTTTCATCAGAAAAGGACATTTGGCTTTGTTAAAGATGTTTTCAACATCTATTGATAGGATTATGTGGTTTCTATTTCTGAGTCTATTCATATGTTGTATTACATTTGTCATCTTGCATAAGTCAAACCAGCCTTGCATCCCTGGGATGAATCCAACTGGATTATGATGTATGATCTTTTTAATATGTTGTTGAAGTCAATTGAAAGTATTTGATTGAGGATTTTTACATTTAAATTCATTGGGGATATTGTTCTGTAGGTTATCATTTTTGATGTCCTTCTCTGATTTGGCTATCAAGGTATTACTGGCTTCATAGAGTGAGTGTGGTAGTATTCTTCCATTTGTATTTTGTGGAATAATTTAAGGAGAATTAGTATTAATTCCTCTTTAAAAGTTTTGTAGAATTCAACAGTGAATCCATCTGATCCTGGGCTTTTCTTTGTTGGGAAATTCTTTGTTACTGCTTTGATCTCACTGCTAATTATAGGTCTGTTTACATTATTTATATCCTTTTGCTTTAATTTTGGCAGGTCATGTATGTTTAGGAATTTATTCTTCTCATCTAAGTTTTCCAGTTTTTTGGAATACAGTTTTCAAAATATTTCCTAAAGATTCTCTGGATTTCACTGGAACCTATTGTAATGTTCCCTTTTTCATCTTTAATTTTTTTGGTTTGAGTCTTCTTTCTCTTTCTTTAGTTAGTTTTACTAAGGGTTTGCCAATCTTGTTTATCTTTTCTAAGAACCAGCTGTTTGTTTCATCAATACTTTTTATTGTACTTTCAGTCTCCATTTCATTAATTTCTGCTCTGGTCTTCATTATTTTTTTCCATCTACTGGTTTTGGGTTTGTTTTTTCTTTTCCTAAGAGCTCGAGGTATATCATTAAGTTATTTGTGCTTGCTCTAATTTTTTAATGTAGGCATTCATTACTATAAATTTCCCCCTTAGCATTGCCTTTGCTGTATCCCAAAGGTTCTGGTAGGTTGTGCTTTCAATTTCATTTGATTCTAGGAGTTTTTGACTTTCCTCTCTGATTTCTTCAGGTACTCCTTGGTCATTTAAGAGTGTATTGTTCATTTTCCATGTATTTGTATAGTACCTGAAATTTGTCTTGCATTTCCTTTCTAGCTTTATTCCATTATGGTCTGAAAAGTCACACAAAATTATTTCGATTTTTCTATATGTGTTAAAACTTGATTTATGGCCTAAAATATGATATATTTTAGAGAGCATTCCTTGGATTGCAGAGAAGCATGTGTAATCTGTAGCTTTTAGGTGGAATATTCTGCATATATCTGTCAAGTCTATTTGATCTATTGTGATGTTTAACTCTGAAGTTTCTTTGTTAATTTTTTTTGTCTGGATGTTCTATCTATTGATGAAAGTGGGGTATTGAAGTCATCCACTTTATTGTGTCTGGATCTATCCTTTTAAGTACAATAGTATTATTTTTTAAATGAAGTTGGGTGTATCAATGTTTCATGCACATATATTTACAAGTGTTATACTTTCTTGGTCATTTGTTCCTTTTATTAATACATAGTGACTTTTTTGTCCTTGCAGACTAGTTTTAAATTGAAGTCTACTTTGTTTGATATAAGGATGGCTCTCTTCCTTTTTTTTTCTTCCAGTTGTTTGGTATATCAATTTCCATCCTTCTACTTTCAATCTATGGGTATACTTGCCAGGGAGATGTGTTTCTTACAAATAACAAATTATTAGATCTTGCTTTTAAATCCAGTCAACTAATATAAGACCATTTATATTTAGTGTTATTATGAGAAAGTTTTGCTGGTTGTTGGGTTTGGTGTTTCTCTAGTTGGTTCATAAACTATTCATTCTTTTTTTTCTCCCTTATTTATATTCTGGGTTTGCTGCTTTTTGAGTCAGATATGGCAAATCCTTTCCTAGTTCTCATTAGTTTGTCTTCTTCCCATGGAGTTTATTCTATCCTGTGCTCCCATAGTGAAGACTGTCTTTCATCCTCCTATATGTTTAGTTAAGTATCTTCTTCAGTGCTAGCTTTGTGGTCATGTGTTGCTTTAGTGTGTGCTTGTCTTGGAATGTCTTTATTCCTCCATCCATTTTAAATAAGAACTTTGCTATATATAATAATCTTGGTTGGCAATTATTTATTTTCAGGGCTTGAAGTATATCTTTTCATCCTTTCCTAGAATTTAGGGTGTGTGCTGAGAGGTCTCATGTAATTCTGGTGGGTTTTCCTTTGTAAGTGAGGTGATGTCTTGTCTTGTAGCTTTTAATGTTGTTTCTTTGTTCTGTAATATTGGCATTTTAATCATTATATGTTGTGGAGATGTTCTTTTTGGTCATGTCTGTTTAGTGTTCTAAATGCCTCTTGTGGTTGGATATCCATTTCTGTCCCTAGATTTGTTAAACTTTATGCTATAATTTTACTGAATAAGGTTACTATGCCTTTAATTTTTATCTCAGCTCCTTCTTCTACTCCATGGATTCTTAGGTTTGGTCACCTGATCATGTCCCAAAGTTCCAGTGCCCATCTCAGAGAGGAAGAAAATCCACTATAAAATTTACAATTCCCAATAAAACCAGATTTAGAAACACAGCTGCTGCACCACCAATGCCCACATAACAGGGAATGGTAATAATTAAACTGAATAATCTATAAGGTTACAAGACACTTAGGTTGAAGGTATAAATAGTATTTACCTGAAATATGAAGGGGGGCAGAAAAATGGGAGGCAGGAGGATGCCTCAAGGGTGAAGAAAAAGAAAGGTAAAAGAAAATCTAGAAAGGAAATGCATGTTAGGAAGACAGAGGGAAAGGAGCTAAAGATAAAAATAAATGATTGCATGATAGAGAAAATGATATATAAACAGAATTAGATAAACATAAGCAGAGCAATAAGTAGTGAGCCTAAAACATGTAAGGTATAGTAAATAGACAAAGAGGGATACAAAAAAAGGGAGGAAGGCTGCAAAAGATAGAAAAAATAAGGAAGAAAAATATAGTGATTATAAAAATGAGAAGATAAAATTAACAACAAAAAGATAGTAAATATAAAACAAAAAGAAAAACAAGAACAAAACAAAACAAAAAAGAGGCAGATGCCAAGTATCTCCCCTAAAACTCCAGTGTCTCTAGGAGCTTAGGTAGGAAGATCTTGAGCCCCAAGCCAGAGGCAGCCTGTGCAATCCAATGTGATCCTGTCTCCAATCAAAAATAAGAAAAAGGCTAGGGATATGCACCATGGGACTGCAATTACCACCATACAGCAGGAAGGAATAAAAAGATTTAAAGAAACCACCAACAACCCTGAATAAACAAAATTTTAAAAGAAAGATAAGAATAAGAATATGAAATAACAATAATGATGATAATAATAATTATTATATCAATTCTTATATTATAATAATTATTAATATGATTATTACATAATATAATTATGTCAATAATTATACTATAATATTATTATAATACAATAATATAATATAATAATAATGATATAACATAACATAATATAATTATGATATAATTATTATAATTATACTATAATAATTATGCTATAATTATTATATTATTATATTATATTTATTATTATTATTATCATTATTATTTCTGGATGAGCTTCTTTCTGTGGCCTCTAATGCTGGCATCTATTAGGTAGAGGTGGTGGTCAGCTAAAGAAGGAATCTTTTTATGTGATCACTGCTCAGAGTTGATAGTCTCACTTGTTCCCCTGAGGAGATAGAATCATCTCTTCTCCCCACTGGCTGGGGCTTGCTACTGAGCAACATTCCTAATCTTCCTGCTGCCTAAGACTCTGAGCATATCAAGGTCCCATCTCTCTGCTAACTGCATCTGCTCACTGCAAGTGTTCCACACACTGGGGCTGTGGCAGGTCTCCCTCAGGCTCTCCATGGATAAAAATTCTTTATTTTCAGGCCCCCTGGATAGCTCAGTCTCACACAGTATGTTTTCTCCCAAGATGGCACTGGTTAAAAGCCCTCTGAGACATGGAGCATGGGAAAGAGAATCACTGTCCAATGTTGAACCCCTCCGGCAGGGAGAGCCACTGTCTTATCAAGTCCCTGGAAGAGTTCAAGCACCTTAAGGACTGTGGGTTTATTCTGTGGGACTACAAGTCTGACAGCTGGGGCTGTCTGGCTTACCTTTTTGGACGAAGGCTTCATTTCTCCTCCCCCACATGAAGCCCTGGCTGGAGATTTGTCCTGATCAGTTGTTCTTGCTATTCAGTTCCTGTTCTTCTACTTGGGAAAAGACTCCATTCCTTCCTAAGTACTTTGTTTTACCACCTCATGCAGAGGCTGCCCTTCAATCCACCATTCTGCAGTCATTTCTTAATTTTAAGATTATGATTCCTCCAAAGAGGCACAGAATGTTGTTGTTGTTGTTGTTAAGTGCCGTCGAGTCATGTCCGACTCATAGTGAACCTTATAGGGTTTTCAATGGCTGATTGTTTTAGGATTGCCTCAGGAGTGGGTTGCCACATCCTTCTCCCATTTCTATGGTGCTGGGAATCAAACTCGGGACCTCAGAGACTGCAGAGCGGCGCTCTACCAACTGAACTAAATCCCAGCCCCAAAGAGGCTCAGAATACAAATACTTTATTTCCTTAAAGAGTACTGGCTCTTTTTTATTTACCTTTTTTTCCCTTCAGTTTCTTTCTTCTTTTGACCTTTAGGCAACAAGAAAGCAGCAGGCAGCTACTTCATCGTTCTATCTGGAAATCAACTTAGATTATCTAGGACATTAGATAAATTTCCTATTTTCCACATGTGGCCTGCAATGGTGTTGCTAAACTTCCCAGCACTATCTTCAAGCTAGCAAGACTTCCTACTTGGAAGCTCAGGGAGGCAAAAATATGCAGATGTCTCAAACTTGGCTTATTCTTGGAAATCACTCAGCCTTTATGTATTTGCTTTCTTTAGGTAATCACAGTGATCCACTCATTAAAGAAGAGAAACACTTCACTTCTTCATGGGAATTAGCAGGGATCTAGAAATGCATATGGGAATAAAAATATTATTATACAAAATTTATCTAATATTTTCTGAATATTGGTATTCCCAAGGTTTTTGTTCTTTTTCCACTCCACTTTTCTGTAATTGTTCCTTGGTGATTTGATCTATACTTACGGCTTCAACTACCATAGTGTGTGTTAGTCTCCCAAATCATTATCATCATAGTTATCATCATTACCAAACAGCTAACAGATTTTGAATATATACAGAAACGTAGGTACTATGCTAAGGATTTTACATTAACAACCTTACACTGTCCTGACCACAAATGTATGATATTGTTTGTGTTTTATAGAGGAGGGCTAGAAGGTGAAGTAAGTTAACTACAGCCACACAACGATTATGTAGTGTTGGTTTTTGATCCCAAATCTTCTACCTCCAAAGTCTGCACATCTTTAACCACTAGAAGAGGTTGTCTCTTAGGTTTACATCACTGGTTCTGACTTATTTCCCTAAGGCTGTTCACTGTGTGCTAGATAATGCCACCTTTTGTGAGCTAAGTCTAGAGAAGGGAACATACTCATCTAGAGCTGTAGATTTCAAAGACAAGTCAGAGGTAGAACCTGGTCATTGAGTGATTAGGCAGAGCAGACTCTATGAATGTAGATTTATTTGTTTGTTTGTTTGTTTGTTTGTTATTTTCATACTGAAGATTGACTCCTGGACCTTTCACATGGTAAACATGTGCTCTACCACTAAGCTACATCCCCTAATTCAAACAGACTGTGTTTTGTAAACCAGAGCAATAGATTCCTATGTCTTACAAGCAAAAACTTTGTTGGATATGCTATCAAAAGTGATTAAAGTTGAGCATTGGACTAAAAGATTGTTGAGCAGATGCATGGGAAAGGATCTTGCCAAAACATCATTTGTTTGTACAAGTGGTCAAAGCAGCTTGGTTTAAACCCCTGGACATGGGGTAGATATAATTGTATTTCTCACAAGTCCATCAATTCCATAATATATTATCTTCTCCACATAGAAATTCTAAAAATTTTACCATTAAAATGGAGAAGTGCCTTAAAAGTAGTTTATTTGAAAACAATTTAGATGTTTTAGTTGACCTGTGAATATATGTGTTCTATAACTATGTTTTTACTGCTGAGGTGAATGTAGGTTGCTTCTGTCCTAATTTGAATTTTTTTCTCCTTGGGATTTTCTAATACAGCAGTCTCCCATTATCTATGGTTTCAATTACTGTGCAACCCAGGTAGACTCATCACCTGTGTGCCTGAACAAGTAATGCCACCAATATTTGTGCTCAGTGTCTTGAAATACTACTTATTCATTCTAGAATATCCTGGTTAAAATTCAAAATCCAAACCATTCTTTAGGAACAAGCATGAAGACTGCCTTCTCCATGACTTTTCTTTGATATTTGGTAAGAAATGACTTCCTCTTCCTATTATAAAATTATCAAATATGCATATATGTACAGTGAGATTTATTTATATGTAGTAGAATATGTGTTTGCTTCATATTACATCTTTATAAATCCTATAGTGTTGTTGTTGGTTGCCATTGACTTGGGTCCAACTCATATCAACCCTCCTACATTTTTCAATGGCTGATTTTTCAGGATTACTTTGATAATGGATTGCCACATTCTCCTCTCATTATTGCAGTATTGAGGATTGTAACTGGGTCTTCAGAGAGTACAGAGTGGCAATCCACTAACTAAGCTGATCCGCAGCCCATAAATTCTATAGGACAGTATGATATCTTATTATTTTATCCTTAATATGCTTTATATGTGTGGCATAATACCTTGAATAAACTATATGTCAAAAATGGTAAATGAATGAATGAAAGGGATGAAAATCACTCACATTGAAAGCTAAATCTTTTTCTTTCTTTTTTGTTTTTATTTTTGAGGTACTGGGGGTTGAACCCAGGGCTTTGTGATTGCATGCTTTGCAAGTGCTGTACCACTGAGCTGCACAGCAAACCCATTTTTTATGCTTTTTGAGACAGAGTCTCACTAAATTATGCAGACTGCCTCTGGTCTCGCACTTGTGATCCTCCTGCCTCTGCCTCCCCAGTCACTGGGATTAAAGCACCTGTGCCATAGCTCCAGGAAAAGCTAATTCTTAATCACAGTATTTGTGTATGATTTTCCACACTGAAGTCAATAATAATAATAATGAATTTTCACACTTGCCTTGGTTCTTTTCAGGCATAAATACAAAATATAAAGTTCAATAACTCAATGGATATTAATTTTCTTATATGTGGTCAGTCATCTCTTTTAGTCTCTGTTGACAGTCTGCCAGGTATTTGTAGGATTTTGGAAGTTTGTTCTGTAAAATAAATTGTGTTGTGAAACATGCACATGCAATACAAGATGGAATGGGAAATAGTGTGAGGTGATGGGCTCCAGACCAAAGAAGACCTGGGCTTGAGTCTTAGCTCTGGTGGTAAATTGCTGTGGATCTGTCTGGCAGAAGAAAAGCCAGCAAGGCTTTTCTTCAGCCTGAACCTCACTTTCTCATCTGTAAAATAATAATAGCAACAATAATAATGACAATATAATAATATCTATCTCAATGAGAAGAAACATAGTGGATGTAACAATGGACTCAAACAAAAAGATTGTATGGATGGCACAGTGTTGGGTAATGTTTCATTCTGCTCTACATAGAGTCCCTCTGAATCAAATCCAACTCAACAGCACCTAACAACATCTCATAAAGTAATAAGTTAATGAAAGAAGGAGTGGTGGCAAAAAAATTCATTAACATTGAGGAATTTTTAATCACCCTAAATCTCTCCATCCCCAAAGCTACAGCAAATAGGATACACAATATAAATAAAATTAGCCATATATTTGTTACTCAAACATAGCTTCCAGAGCTCTAGCACCTGAAGCTATAGTAGAACTTGATTGACAATGATTACTGCCACATAGAAATGTGTGAGAGATTGTATTTACAAAATCAGTCAGTGGTGCCTTTCTTTCACTGGTATGGAACTAGGTTGAGTACTCAGTACTTAGAACATTATTAACCATCATGGAATATTTGTAGGGCAGGAACACAGTGATGCCACTAGGATTTAGGTACTGTCCAGTGATACAAGTTGTCTTATTTGTTACTTTCTGGAAACTATAGGTATCCACTGAGAACCCTATGAGGGTTGCTATGAGTTGGATTCAAGGGCATTTAGCAACAACAATATAGGTATCCAAGGATGTATTTTTCACCTGAGCCTCCCTGCTGCAATATGAACCACTCTACTTTTGTTTCTTTTATATGTTAGGGTTCTGTTCAAGATTTTTTTTGTGTGTGTGTGTGTGCATATAACAATGATTCTGCTATTTTTTAAATGAAAAAAATGAATGCCATCTACCTTCTTTCTTTAAAATTTGGGAAACTGAGATTCCAGAAATTTACCTCCTCAAAGGCATATGTGTAATAAAAGACAGGCAGCATGAGCATTAAAGTATATAGCTGATTTTTATAGAGGGTTCTGTCTATAATTGGTCAGATTCTCTTGGCTTTCACAAAAATCAGATTTCCAAAGGAAAAGTACTTTCTTTCTTTATCTGCATCTCTTTCCCGAGGACTTTCAACCAGGAGGCCTTTCTTCCTGGATGCAGGGCAAATTGGAAGGCTGAAAGATAATACTCCTTGGGAGCATGTGTCAACCAGTGAGTGACAGAAGTTGGTGTTTAAATGCTCCAACTCCCTTCCTCTGCACATGGGAAAACTCTGATGTGTGTGTTCTTCCCTGCCCCCGTGGTATTAAGGTGTGGTTACACAAAACTTTATATATCACTGGTAGTCCATTTTTCTTTCCTTATTCACCTTCTGCGGTTTCCTTGTGATCACAACACCAATAAACCATTTCCATTAGAATTCTTATCTAAAGATTTAGCTGTGATGTTGTTTCTGAGGGAAATCAAAGTCATCTTCTGACTTCCCTTGGAGTGCTGACTTAATTGTTAATGGATGGGTATACAGAGCAAAGGCAAAGAGTAAGTAAAGGACCAGGTAAAAAGTCCAAGATGGACAGGACAGCTCTGGATGTCTCATAGGCTATGGAGAATTCTACCACCTTGATGTAGAGTACTTCTAATTTGTGCAAACCACTTTACAAGGGTCCTTTTTTATACACCCATTGTACTTTTTGCCTGGTCCAGTATTGCCATTACACTCTGATAGTTTAGTGGGGCTCCATCTAACCTGGTTTATCCCGACATCTTCCAAGAGAGGGGCTCTGTCTACTTCATGTAGCATGTTGCAGTGTTTGGCACCGGCAATTCACTTGCTTGGTGGGAGCTAAGTGAATCACTTTCATTGTATATTGGGTCAGAAGTTCATCTAACTTGAGAAGCAAGTGGAAAATAAGGTGCCTACACAGGATCAGGGAGAAGAGTTTAACTGTGAGGTTGTAAGAAACTCACAAACCATGAAAGGTTTTTAAGTACAGGAGAAACATTATGAAAGTGCTATTTAAGGAAGAAAATGCCATGAAGCTACACTTAAAATAGATCACATCAAGTGAACTTAAAGTCAAGGAGCCAACAAGAGACTTCTGCTGTAATCCAAGAGGGTTTGGAGGATGGGGAAAGTCTGTGTTTAGGAGAATGGACAGAAATGGATTAATAAAATAGAAAAATTTCAACAGGAATTTCTGCATGCTTATAGGTAAAAATTACCAGGTTACCTCAGTGATGTTTTTTATTTTTGGTAGTACTTGATTCCAAAGTTGTTAGCCACTGGACAGATGTGATTTTGTTTGTTTTTGCAGTATTGAAGGTTGAACACTGATCCTTATACATGCTAGTCAAGTACTCTATACCCTGTATACTCTATACTCTATACTCTATACTCTGAACTATACCCTGACCACAGATACAATGATATAAATGACAAAGGTAGAGAAATTTAGAGTGGGAATTATTATTGGAAGAGGTTAATAAACTCAGTTCACTTACTTTAAATTTGACAGAGAACTCCAAATTGTAATATGCTATTCAAATTCATAAGAATACAAGATTCTTTGAAAGCATTACAAATCATTGTTTTGGAAATATAGATGCATCAGATAATCCTTAAGGGAGAAAATAAATATAAATGGCCATCTCAAAATCTCAAAACTTTTTTTATTTTCCAGTACTGGGGGTTGAACCCAGGGCCTTGTGCTTGCATGCTTTGCAAGTGCTGGACCACTGAGATGGCACCTCCAGCCCTTTTTTTTTTTTTTTTTTACTTTTTGAGACAGGGTCTCACTAAATTACACAGATTGCCTCTGGTCTCAAAATTGTGATCCTCCTGCCTCCGCCTCCTGAGCTGCTGGGATTTGAGGCATGCACCACTGTGCCTGGTTCAAAATCTTTCTTATCACTATTCTTTTTACAGCATTTAATAAAACTTCAACAATATTATTAGTTTAGCTAGAGGCCAAACTCTTACATAAAATACTGTATTTTAAAATACATGAGAGATAATAAAGGTGATTTTTAAGTCATTGTTTCTCCATTTTCATGTGTCTTATAAAGTAGCATGTCATTGTTTAGCCTAGATTGAAGAGTAGGACATATTTTATGTTTTCATTTCACTTTATTGTGTGTTGAACAAACACTGTGTGTGTTATACTTTGAGAGGATATAAAATAAATAAGGTAACAATGTTGCTCTCAACAAATTTAGGGCTTAAAACAATTTTGTCAAGACCAAGTTAGGATATCTCCCTGGCCACTCAAAATGGCCATATATATTAAGAGTGCATAAACAATGTTGTAGAATGTCACAAGTTCAAAACTGATGAGCTTGCAATAGCTTGTAGATAAAGGGCAGGGGTACTCAGTAAAGAGTCATTTACACTGACAAGAGTCAGGTAGGAAGGCTTTGCTGAAAAGGTGGCTTTTGAGCTGGCCCTGATATGGGATGACTCAACCATCAATAAGTGAGAATGTATGCTAGAAGTGAGCAGTGAATTGTGGCTCAGTGATATGAGAAGTAGAGATGTCCTTACACCCACAGGTGGACATATGTGTATGAAGTTGTGAAGGCACTTGGGATCATTAGGGCTTGAAGGCTGTGGCATTGCAGTGACTCAGACCTGAGATTTTTACAGCCTCCCATCACATGCACCCTTCTGTTTCAGAGCAATGTCTGAGTCATCGCTAGGAACAGTTGTTACCAGTGCACTCCAAAGCAGTGACAGAATATTTATGCCTGCTGGCAAAAGGAAATCAGATGTAGGGGCTTAGGATTTACTTCTGTATAACCAAGTGTGCCTGAGGTTTGTTTTCCCCAGAAATTCCCTCACAAGGCAGGTAGAATACTTGAGAGATAAGAATTGATATAAGAATATTAATAGATCACCAGTGCTTCCATTTATAGTCTGTCGCATGCCCTATTTGAAGCATGAAAGGATACTGGATAGATAACTGCACTGAAGCAAGATTTTACAACCATGCTGCTGTCAGTAGCCTTAGTTTATAGGCAATAGGACTAAGGTTTAGGAAGCTGAAGTAACTTCCCTACAAGCACCCTGACTGGTAGGAAAGGTAGGATTTGAATCCAACTGATTCTGAATCAAAATCTCATTCTGTTTAAATGTTACTGCCTCTTATATGCTGCCAAGAGTCAAAACGTATTCTAGCTGATGGAGCCATGGAAAAATCATTCATACTGGCCCAGAAATTTAGTATTTTTGATATGGCAAATATTTTTATAATTAACAGTAAATTAGAAATACTTCTCGAAGTATTTGTTCCTTATAAAGAAATCCTGTGAAGTAGCATTGAAGTTAATATTCAGAGAAGGTACCATGATTGGAGACATGGGTGATCATATGAGATTACAGATGTCTTAGCCTCTAAAGAAATATTCATTCTATAAGTGGTTGTCAAACTTTTTGAAACAGTATAGCCACTTACTTGTCCAATGAAATATTATGGAAAATGAAATATTATGGAAAATCCCACTATGTGATAAAAAACAAAGAAGGGCCAGCTCAAGCTGAATTTGGCTTTTAGAGCTTTAATGTCTTTCCCTATTCAGATTTTTCCTCTAACACTTATGCCCTACTCATTAGAATCTACAGTAAAACCTGGATTTAACTCTTACTGCTGCTGATGGAAAAGAAACAACCACCCTGCTTTAAATTCATTTATATTTCCCTCTCTCTACCCAAACCTAACTTTAGTCTGAGTTCTCTAACCCCTGTGACACAGACCTACACTGGCATTAGCAGTGGGTGAGCAAGCAAAGCTTCATCTCTATTTACACAATAAATGTGATGTGCTGCTGGGCAGGGTGGTGCACACCTGTAATCCCAAGGACTCAGGAGGTGGAGGCAAGAGGATTGCAAGTTTGAGAACTGAGGCAGCCTGTGTAAAGTTGGAGGTTCATATTGAGAGGGTGTGGATTAATGGATTGACCTGTACAGATGTTCATATCTGGAACTTCTTTCTCTTTTTGAATGTTATACGAGGCTTCTTTATGTGATAGTTTAATTATCTTATCATTACCAAAGAAGTATCAGATTCTAGCTCTTTCACTTAATAAATTTCAAACATCTCTGTTTTATTCTTCTCATGTATAAAATAGGGGTAATAGTGATAAGTGCCACACTTAACTGCTTTAATAATTAAATTAGCACTTTAAATAGAGGACGTAGAATAGTGCCTGACCCATCATAACTGTTCAGTGAATATTACCTTTGATTATGCGTTAAAAATTCTTAGAGGGCTAGGTATGGTGGCACATACCTATAATCTCTGCAACTCTGGAGGGTGAGGTAGGAGGATTGCAAATTTGAGGCCTGAGGTAGTCTGTGTAATTTAGTGATACTGTGCCTCAAAAAAAAAAGGGGGGGGCTCAGAGTGCAATGCTAGTAGTAAAACACTTGCAAAATATGTGCAAGGTGCTGGGATCAACTCCCAAGTACTGAAAGAAAAAAAGTCTTAGAGGTTTTGTCCTAAATGATTCAGTGTGACTCAGTAAATACACACACACACACACACACACACACACACACGCACGTACGCCTCTTGATCTGAGACACCACTGTTGAAAAATTGTTGTATTAAGAATTAATTTTTAAATCTATTTTATTTTATTTATAGATGTTGGTGGCATACAGAGTAATAAGTAATTTACTGTGCCCACTAGGCAACTATTAAATCACTTTTGCTTACACATTCATCATCTTCCATATGTTACAGAACAGTATAAACTAAGAAAAGAAAAACATGTAGAAATGTTAATTAACATGTAATGAAAATCATATGCAACCTTGGATTATATTCACATTTTTTCCCTTACCCTTATTTTTTTCATGTATTCATATAGTTGCATCTTATGTTTTGAGATTTTCCTCTCTCTCTTTACCCCTCTACTTTATGTAGGAATAATCATGTTGCCACATTCTAGACTTGAAAAAGTCTACTGTACATATAGGAGAAAAACTAAGATATTGAGGTTTCAGAATGGAAGAAGTGAAATTTGTTTGAAAATAATATGATTGAACTGGAGAAGAAAATATTTATTCGGCACTTAACCTGCCTCACATGTGAGCAGGACAAATAGATGGAGATGAAAGGAGGAGAGGGCATATGTATTTAGAACCTGTAATGTGTTGTTGTTGTTGTTGTTGTTGTTGTTGTTGTTGTTGTTAGGGGCTGTGGGGTTGGGTCCAACTCATAGGGACCGATATGTTAGGATGTTTATTCACACAAATCTCCTTCATCTTTTTAACCATGTCATAAAGTAAGTATTATTGTCCTTACTTTTAAGCATTAAGAAAGCTGGAGCTCAGGAATGTTACCTACTCAAGTCAAATAGAAAAGTTAGGATTTGAAGATAACTCTTGGACTCCAAATTCTGAGCTCTTTCCAGTGCTTTCTTTCATGTAAATTGGAGCTGTCCAACAAAGAGTGGGTTGCTTCGCAGTTGTGAAGTACACACAGAACACTGTGAGGGGTTTTTTTCTCTTGTTTGTAGTGCTTAGTAAATGACAAAAAGAAATTTTCATTCTGTTTTCTTTTGCATTGCATTTCTTCTTCCGTAGTGATTGTTTTCATTTCGTTCCCCTACTTTCTTTTCCCCCTCCCTCCCTTCTTTCCTTCTTCCTTCCTTCCTTTCTTCCTTCCTTCTTTCCTTTCTTTTTTCTTTATTCAAATTTAAGGTCTTCCACTTTCAGGAAATCTATCAAGTTGATATTGAATTTCACTCAGATCTCTGTATTAATCCTATCTGAAGACAAATTTCCAGACAGAGAAGTTCAATATGGACTTTGCCTTTTTGTACACTCACTTGGTAGACAAAAATAAAACCACTGAAGTTGGCTTTGATCATTAGGACAATAGTATTATATTATCCAGAGTTAGAGAAATTTTTCAAGTGGCCCCTTCTTTGTTTGCTTTATTATTACCCTGAATCCATACACTGACTAAACACTGAGTGTTTTTCCCTTGATCAGACTTAAGTTTTCTCATTTGTATGGTAAAGTTAAACTAGGTATCCTTAAAAATTTATTCACATGTAGGTTGTTTGTAATCTGAGGACTAAACTAGATTATGTATACCCCTCTCTTCTGTTCCCAGTTCCCTCCCTCTATTCCTTTCTTTCCTCTTTCTTTCTTTAGTTATTGGTTTGTAAACTGCTTGATAAATGAGATTTTTAAATTTAAAAACTTTGATTTCTTTTCAAAGAAGATAAACTTGAAGTTTGTAGTTTCTAAAACAAACTGGCACTCTACAAAGAAAAATGTTTCTCACTTAAGCAAAACAGCAAAGTTACAGATTGCAACTATCATCACTAATTACCTACCCCAGATGGAGGACTGCCCCACCTCAAAGTGAAAGTTGGACAGCTTCCTACAGATAACTGGGACATAAATAACTCATTCCACTCTCTCTGCAACAATCATGCCATATTGCCTTATTTTTAAGAGATGTGCAATTGGTTAATTTTAGAATTGGGGCAAAGGGACTTTTAATAGTATTTTCTAGGTGTAAAAATAATAAGCACTACGGAGAATATTTGATAGTGTAAATTATTTAAATAAGAAAATAAGAAAGCATCCAAAGTTCTATTATTTGGCAATAACTACTTAACATATTGGTAATATCTTTCCATCCCTGTTTTGAAATATGTATATGACATATGCCTGCAGCCATACCACTCTGGCATAAGATCCCATCAGATCTCCAAAGATAAGCAGTAGAGTCACCTTGGGATCTTATGACTTCTGACCCCTGGGTACCAGCACTAGAGGTTCTGACATAGTTGGTCTGAAGTACAGTCTGGAAAAAAGGATTGTTTTCATGCTAACTGCGTACTCTAAGCCTGCAGCCATAGCCCTGTCAGATCTCGGAAGCTAAGCAGGCTTGGGCCTGGTTAGTACTTGGATGGGAGACCGCCTGGGGACACCAGGTGCTGTAGGCTTGGGAGACAGACCCAGCAACCCACTCCCAAAAATGAATCTGCCATTGAAAACCCTATGAACAGATGAGAAGCACTGACAATAGTGTTTTGTCTGTTGTATGTAGGGTCACTATAAGTTGGATACTGACTAGACAGCACCTAACAACAATACAACATATAAGTTTGTACTGAAAATAATATTTTGAAACCTTTTCTAATGTTGTCATGAACCTTTCTTTCTTTTTGAGTCACTGCATTGAGTTATGATAGACAGACAGAACGCTGTATATATGTAATGTCTACAACCTGATGAGTTTGGAGACAAACATATCCTTATGACATAATCACCACACTCAATGCCATAAATCTCTCTATTACCTCCAGAAGTTTCTTCTGCCTTATTTGTAAATATTATCGTTATTATTGTTTTGTATTAACATATCACATAAGATCTACCTGGTTAACAAAATTTTCAGTATTAAATACAATATTAACTATAGACACTGTATGGTACAAGTAGATCTCTTGGACTCCATCTGGTATAGCCAAAATTTTGTACCTTGTTCTCCACCTTCTTGAAAACCACCATTCCCCTCTCTGCTCTTATGAATATACTATTTTAGATTTGTTAAATAAGTGGATCTTATAACATTTGTTCTTCTGTGTCTGGCTTATTTCACTTAGCACAATGTTCTCCGGGTCCATTCATGTATCCATGTTGGTATAAATGACAAGATATCCTTCTTTTTATGCCTGAATCATATATATGCATGTGTGTGTATGTGTGTCCATATATATGTATATACATATATGTTAATATATAATATATAAATTATTAGATGTTATAATGAAAAATATGTATTTGTTATTCATACACACATCACATTTTATTCATTTATCCATTCATACATTGACAACCATGAAAGTTGCTTTCATGAAAGCTTTTGTGAATAATACTGCAATGCACTGCAGTGAACATGGGAGTACAGATATCTCTTTGAGATTCTGGTTTCAATTCCTTTATATGTGTGTCCAGAAGTGGAATTGCTGTCATATACTAGTTCCATTTTTAACTCTTTGGGGACCTTCCATACTGTTTCATTAATTTATATTCCTTCCTTTTTTATCTCTCTTTATTAGTAAATGATGATGGGGTACAGAATAATATAGCACTGGCTATTTCCATTATGCTTGCTTTATATCACTTCTGGCAACACTTTCATCAACTCACAAGGTTTATGGAACTTTACGGCTAATAGGTAGTTATTTTCATTCCTTCCAGAATTGTATGAGGATTCCCTTTTTACATATTCTCAACATCTGCTATTATTTTTGATAGCTATGCTAGCAGGTGCAAGGTGGCATCTTATTGTAGTTTGATGTGTATTTCCTTGATAATTAGTAATATTGAGCACCATTGCACATCTCAGCAGATTATCTGTGGTTTTTTTTTTAAAGATATCTGTTCTGTTCCTTTTCTCATTTTAATATGGGCTGAGAAAAAAATTTTTTTTCATTTTGTGTTTTGCTAGGGCTTCCTATGGATTTTTGATATTAACCCTTTATGACATGCCAATATTTTCTTCCATTCGTAGGTTGCTCTTTTACTTTGTTGATTATTTTCTTTTCCGTGAATAAGCTTTTTAGTTTGACATAGTCCCACTTGTCTATTTTTGCTTTCATTTTTTATGCTTTCTTTTCCTACCCAAGAAGTCATTGCCAAGGTCAATGCCAAGAACTTTTTCTCTAGAAATTTTAGAGTTTCTGGTTTTAGGTGTATAATCCACCTTTGTTTGCTTTTTGTGTATGGTATAAACAAGAATTCAATTTTATACTTTTGCTTATGACTATCCAGTTCTCTCAGTTATAAACATTTCTATTATCAATATTTTACATATTAATGGTCAATGATATCCAATTACCTGGATATTTCCTATTCAACTGCCTATAATTTATGACACATATTGTTTTTCATTTTTTACTAATATATGCAATGCTCTAGTGATCATGTGTGTAGATAACTCTTAGTACATATCCCCAATTATTTCTCTGGGATAAAAATCTTAATTATGAAGTTGCTAAGGCAAAGGATGGGCAATTTGTAATGCTAAATTTCATCAAAAAATGAGGAATAATTGGCATTTCTAAGATTTATGAATGTGGAAGTTTTTCTCACATCTTGACCAACATTTTATATTACTGTTTGATAAAAAAATTGCGAATATTACAGTGTAGTGGTATTTTCCTGTAATCCCAGAACCTGAGAGGTTAAGACAGGAGGACTGTGAGTTCTAGGCTAGCCTGGGCTATGTAACAAAACCCTATCTCAAAAAAAAAAATACAAAATGCGAATATACTAGGTAAAGTACACATATACATTCTCTTTCCTCATATAGACAGAACATTTTTGTTGGTGTTGTTACTTGAGTATTGAACCGAGGGCCTTACTGTATGCTAGGCAAGTACTCTACCATTGAACTCTACCCCCAGTCCTTTTTTTATTTTTTTATTTTGATACAGAATCATGCTAAGAGTTTTATAGGCTGCCTGTAGCCTCAAATTCATGATCCTCCTGCCTCAGCATCCAGATTTGCTGGAATTACAGGCGTGTGCCACAATGCCTGGCTAGGTAGAACTTTTTAATTCACTTATTAGGTTTTATAATTCTGTCTTAAAAATCCCCCTTCCTATCATTTCTATTTTTTACATACTAAGGCTGATAATTCTGTATTCTATATATTAGAGCTATTGTTTTCCAATTTGTTATTTACTTTTTCTATTTTAACACAATATCCAGTTGTTATTACTATTACTATCATTATTATTACTATTATTATTATTTTGTGGTATTGAAGGGCTGAACCTAGGGCCTCACACATACTTTATAAGTGCTCTACCATAGAACTGCTACCACAGATGCTTTTTTAAAAATTTTTTATCTTGAGAGAGGATCTTGCTGAGTTACACAGGCTTCCTCTGGCTTTAAACTCATGAATGTCCTGCCTCCACCTCCTGAGTTGCTGGGATTACAGGTGTGCACCACTGTGCCTACCATAACACAGTATTTAAGAGCAAAGGCATTCCAGTGGAACTGCCTGGGTGCAAATATGGAACCTAGCCTTTATAGCCCTATGACCTTAAGTGAGTTATGGTATAATTCCATGTCTCAATTTACTTGCCTATAAAATGGAGGTAATAATACTATATACTTCATATGGCTCTGATGACTAAATATGATGACATCTGAAAAGTGTTTACCACAATTTCTGAAGATCATAAGTACTTAATCATTATGAGAAAAGTCCTGTTATTCACTATATGTATTTGACTGTTTAGTCATCAGGGTGCAAAATGGCACAGAAACTTCACTTTCTGATTTACCTGGGCTTATATTGATGATAGAAGTCTCTGAGGGCTGGGAGTTTTGGTGTGTATTTCCAGACAGCTCAGAAAGTTGTATCTCTATCCTTCTTATCCATAAGGCAGTACCAAAGGCAAGCTAAGATCTTGGTGAGGCACAAAAGTCTCTACTGGGGAAAAGTTCAGATGGGTGATACAGTGAGGATGAATCTATAGTTCCTTTGACTTCTCTGTCCTGCCACATGTTGAGGCTTAATTATTTTGCATGTTTTATGATCAAAGATGTTGGCCCTGAGTGGCGAGGAATTCAGCCAAGATTTGGAAATTATAATAGTTAAAGAGGAAAGTTAATTAGAAATAATATAATAAATATTCTTAAAAGTTGACGTGGCCAATCAGAATCATTGATGCAGAGATATCAAGTCAAAATCAGACCAATTCTTTAAATGAGGGAATTAGCGCCACTCAGCTTGTTTTGCCCAGAGTGACATTTGTGTTTCAGAGGCATTTTAAAGTTCCCAGAGATGTTAATGATACATCCATCAGTAGAGATGCTTTTAAAAAGCCATAAAGTCTAAATTGCCTCAATCAGGGTTAGAGATGAGATCACAAAAATGGTCAGAATGACTGTATTATTAGGGAGAATATAAGCTAATTCATTTCTAGGAATGCTTGTTGGTATTTGAAACATGATGAATCAACAAATATAAGGAACTGCTTCCTTATACTTCAACAGGCACTGCATATAAAAAGTTTATGACCATGGTAATGCCAGTTTATGCCCCCATTTGATGCATGAAGACAGATAAAATCTAGTCTGTTATATAAGGCAGTAAGAATGCAGGAAGACAGTATAATTTAGACTCAGATAATGAATGTATCCATGGTTGCATGCTTGTAAGAGAACCCATATGATCCTTGTTTTTTTAAACATAGATAATTTGGTATTTAGCATGGATGTACATTACCACCCTGTCAATTAAACTAAACTAGTCTGCTGTTGCTGTTGGGTGCCGTCGAGTCGAGTCCTACTCATAGCGACCCTATGTACAGCACATCAAAACACTTGCCGATTCTGTGCAAGGCAAACAATGTTATTTATGTTTAAGCCCATTGTTGCAGACACTGTGTCAATCCATCTGGTGGAGGGTTCTCCTCTTTTGCGTTGACCTGCCACACTCCCAAACATGACGTACTTCTCCAGGGATTGATCTCTCCTGACAACATTTCTGAAAAATGTAAGATGCAGTCTGGCCATTCTTGCTTCCAAGGAGCACTCTGGTTGCACTTCTAGGACAGATTTGTTGGGTCTTTTGGCAGTCCATGGTATATTCAACAGATGTCTCCAGCACCACAATTCAAAAGCATCAATTCCTTTTCTGTCTCCATTTTTCAATGTCCAGCTTTCACACCCATATGATGTGACTGAAAATACCATGGCGTGAGTCAGATGCACCTTTGTCTTCAATGTGACATCTTTGCTTTTCAATACTCTAAAGAGATGTTTTGCCACAGATTTTCCTAGAGCAATGTGTCTTTTGATTTCTTGACTGCTGCTTCCATGGGTGTTGATTATAGAGCCCAGCAAAGCAAAATCTTGGACAACCTCAATCTTTTCTCCATTTAATGTGAAGTTGCATGCTGACCCAGTGGTAAGGATTTTTGTTTTGTTGATGTTTAGTCGTAACCCATATTGAAGGCTATGATCTTTGATCTTCATCAGTAAATGTTTTAAATTCTCTTCACTTTCAGCAAGCAGAGTTGTGTCATCTGCATAACGCAGGTTGTTAATGATTCTTCCTCCAATCTTGATGCCACGTTCTTCCTCATAAAGTCCAGCTGCTTGGATTATTTGCTCAGTGTATAAATTGAAGAGATAGGGTGAAAGTATACAGCCCTGATGTACACCTTTCTCAGCTTTAAACCACGCACACAGTGTTTCCTTGTTCTATTCAAACAACTGCCTCCTGGATCATGTATAGATTTCTCATGAGCACAATTAGGTGTTCTGGTATTCCCATTTTCCAAAGTGTTATCCATAATTTGTTATCATCCACACAATCAAATGCTTCTGCATAGTGAATAAAACATAGCTAGACATCTTTCTGATACTCTCTGCTTTCAGCTAATATCCACCTAATATCAGCAATGATGTCCCTGGTTCCCCGCCCTCTTCTGAATCCCGCTTGATTTTCTGGTAATTCCCTGTCTATATACTGCTGCAGTTGCTGCTGAATGATCTTTAGTAGAATTTTGCATGTGTGCAATATTAATGATATTATCCAATAGTTTGCACATTCAGTTGGATCCCCTTTTTTGAGAATAGGCACAAATATGGATCTCTTCCAGTCAGTTGGCCAGTCAGTTGGCCAACTAGCTATTTTCCAAACCTGTTGGCACAAACATGTTAACACCTCCAGTGCTGCATCTGTTTGTTGAAACAGCTCTATTGGTATCCCATCAATTCCTGGAGCCTTGTGTTTCACCAGTTCTTTCAAGGCAGCTTCCACTTTGTCCTTCAACACCATTGGTTCCTCTTCATATGCAACCTCTTGGAATGGTTGGTCATCTACCAATTCTTTCATGTATAATGACTCTGTGTATTCTTCCCATCTTCTTTTGATGTTTCCTGCATCATTTAATATTTTCCCTGTAGAATCTTTCACTACTGCCACTCGAGGCTTGAATCTTCACTTCCTTAAGCTTGAGAAACACAGAGCGTGTTCTTCCCTTTTGGTTTTCTGTCTCCAGCTCCTTGCACATGTCATTATAATATTTGTTTTTGTCTTCTCGAGCTGCCTTCTGAAATCTTCTGTTTAGTTCCTTAACTTCATCATATCTTCATTTTGCTTTAGCTGCTTTATGTTCGACGGCAAGTCCAGTGTCTCTATTGACATGTAATTTGGTCTTTTTTTTTTTTTTTTTTTTTTTTTTTTTTTTTTTTTTTTTTTTTTTTTTTTTTTTTTTT
>VMDO01001327.1:143902-154890 GCA_007922755.1 Pedetes capensis | reverse complement strand
CACCTTCAGTTTGAACTTGCGTATGAGAAGTTGATGGTCTGATCCACAGTCAGCACCTGGTCTTGTTTTGACCTTTTGTACAGAGCTTTTCCATTGTCTCTTTCCATATATGTAGTCAATTTTATTCCTGTATGTTCCATCTGGTGAAGTCCATGTGTATAGTCTCCGTTTATGATGTTGAAAAAATGTATTTGTAATGAAAAGGTCATTGGTCTGACAAAATTCTATCATGCGATCTCCAGCTTCGTTTCTGTCACCAAGACCATATTTTCCAACTGCTGAGCCTTCTTCTTTGTTCCCAACCTTTGCATTCCAGTCACCAGTGATTATCAGTATGTCTCGATTGCATGTTTGATCTAATTCAGATTGCAGAAGCTGATAGAAGTCTTCCCTTTCTTCATTTGTGGCCTTAGTGGTGGGTGCATGAATTTGAATAATAGTCATATTAACTGGCCTTCCTTGTAGGCATATGGATATTATTCTATCACTGACAACATTGTATTTCATGACAGATCTTGAAATGTCTTTTTTGATGATGAATGCAACCCCATTTCTCTTTAGTTTATCATTCCCGGCATAGTAGACCATATGATTGTCTGAGTCAAAATGGCCTATGCCGTTCCATTTTAGCACACTGATGCCTAGAATGTCAATGTTTATGTGCTCCATTTCTCTTTTAAAGATTTCTAATTTTCCTAATTTCATACTACGTACATTCCATGTACCAATTATTAATGGATGTTTACAGTTGTTTCTCCTCATTTTGAGTCTTGCCACATCAGCGAATGGAGGTCCCTGGTGCTTTACTCCATTTCCGTCATCACAGTAGACTCTACTTGGGGGAGGCAACTCTTCCCCAGTAGTCTTTTGAGTGTCTTCCCACCTGGGGGTCTCATTTTCCGGCACTATATCTGACAGTGTTACTTTGGTATTCATAGGGTTTTCAGTGGCTAGTTGTTTCGGGAGTGGCTCGCCAGGTCCTATTCCCTAGCCTGGAAGCTCAGCTGAAAACCTGTCCACCATGGGTAACCTTGCTCATATCTGAGGTAACAGTGGCAGAGCTCTCAGCCTTATTGCAACACACAAGCCCCCACAGTGTGGCAAATTGACAAATGTGTGGGGGAAAACTAATGTAGTAATTATTTTTCCCATGATCTATTTATTAATAGACATTTGCCAATAAGAGCATACATATTTCTTGCAATATGCATAGTATTTCCCACATGAAGAAGGAATGTTTTAGCTTGTTACTAGGTAAATACTATCTATGCCAGTGCAAGGAATCCTAACTAGCTAATTTTAAAATATCAAAGAGTTAATGTCCTTAATACTAAAGGAACTCTTGCATATCTGATGAAAAGAAGAATTTTCTAATTAAAATATGAGCCAGTAATATAATCAGACAAGCCATAAAGGGAGGAACATAAATGAGAATAATCAGGAAATTATAAACCATCTCATTCATATGAAAACAAATTCGATTGGAAATAAATTTCTTTTTTTCAACCTATCAAACATTGCAGTATTTTTTAATGAAATATCTAGCATGGCACAGTGCAGGCTGAGGCAAGAGGATCCGGAATTTGAGTCTAGAGGCAGCCTGTGCAACTTAGTTGTAGCCTGTCTCAAAAAAAAGCATGGGTAGGGAACATAACTCAGTGGTGGAGTGCTTGCTGAACATAGGTGAGACCCTGAGTTCAGTCCCTGAGTACGGATGTATATATATTTATATTTATATAAATATATTTATATTTATATAAATTATATTTATATAAATTATATTTATATAAATATATATTTATAAATATATATATATTTATAAATATATATATATTTATAAATATATTTATAAATATATATAAATATAAATAAATATATATATTAAATTATATTTATATAAATATATATTTATATATTTATATATATATATGTGTGTGTGTGTGTGTGTGTGTGTGTGTGTATGTGTGTATATATATAAATATATACACATATATATGTATATATATACATATGTATAAATAATAGTATATGTTGTTTTTAGGTGCCACAGTGTTGGTATCCAACTCATAGCGACCCTTCATACAACAGGCAAAGCACTATTGTCAGTGCTTCTCTGCTGTTCATGGGGTTTTTAATGGCTGATTTTTGGGAGTGGGTTGCCAGGTCTTTCTCCCAAGCCTACAGCACCTGGTGTCCCCAGGCGGTCTCCCATCCAAGTACTAACCAAGCCCAACCCTGCTTAGCTTCCAAGATCTGACAAGATTGGATAACAAAGGGCTATGGCTGCACGCATATAGTATGTAGTACGTAGTATATATCTAATATGTTATATATATCTATATCTATATATATAACTATATATATACATATATAACATAACATATTATATATATATATATATATATATATATATATATATATATATATATATAAAATCTTTCTTCAACCTCAATACTCAGCCGTGTCTCTAAACTGTTCTGTCAAAGTTTTCCCTCCAATCTAGTATATTATGTAAACATCAAAATTGTTTCCCTTAAAGACTAGGTTCAATGCCCTAGTACTATCAAAAATAAGAAAGAAAGAAAGAAAGAAAGAAAGAAAGAAAGAAAGAAAGAGAATGAATGAAACATCTACCTTTTGGAAGATTATGTTAAAAAGCATGTAAATGGTAGAATATAAAGTTTTTAAATGGAGCAACTTTCTAGTGTGTATCAAAAATCTTAAATTGTGTTACCCTTTCAATTCATCAATTTTATTTCTGAGTAACTGTTCTGGTGTCCTCTATGGGGATCATCTAGATATAGTTTTAAAGAAAACAATCATTTATTTGAGAAAAAAATCATTTATTTGAGAAGCAGACATAATCAAGAGAGAAATGGGATTTGATGCAGGGAGATGCTTAATACCGGATGCACTGGCCGTAGTGAGCTGGTGGAACTTGATCTCCTGGGGAGACTGTTAGAGGCAGTATAAATATGTGCGTCAGAACTATCCTATCACAGGGAAGGAATTGAGGTATTCACATACAATCTCTGGAGACTCTATTTGAGAGCTGCTTATAGGAATGTCAATTCCCTGGACTTTAGGCCTACAGTGAGCTTGGCTTGAGGGGTTTCCACAGTTCTGGAAAAAACATTCAGCCACAAGAATGCATGTAATGACAACTAGAAACCAGTTATGCTCTCGAGAAATGGACAAGGTACTGACAATATGCTATTTAAGAAAATAGTTAAGCAAATTGCAAACATAAAAATCAAATACACATAGAAATCTATTTATTATAACATTATATATTAGAAACAATTTAAGTGCTCAATATCTGATACTATGTATAGTAATGATATATAATATTTAATCATGAAAAAATATTTTGTAGGAGAATATTTACAAACATGGCTGTATTTTATTAAGGGAAATATGTATGTTACAAAGCAGCATTTTATATTTTGATTATAATTTAGTTTAAAAAATTATGTTTACATAAAAAAAAATTTAGAATGGGCCAGAAGTTATTAACATCAAGTCTTTTGGGGTAGTGTAATACTAAATGCATTTTTCTTCTTTTTCTTCCCCTTCCTCTTGTCCTCTTCTTTCTCTTCTTTCTTCACTTCCTCCTCATTCACCTGCTTATGCTTCTTCTTACCTGTGTTTTAAAATTTTCTACTATAAATGTATATCATTTCTACAATAAGAAAATAATTCTTTATAAAATTAAAATTGAATCACCAATGAGTTAAAATAAAATTTTAAGAAAACTTCAGAGCCTAGAAAATTATTTTTAAGTGAGTTAATTACTGTTTTTTTTTTACACTCGTCATAATTATTTCTATGAACATAATCACTTTTTCCCTTTGTAGTTTGACTGGTCATGCTTGTCAATTAAAAATATGCTATATGAAAATAGGCTTTGTCTCAGTATGCATACTTCAAAATCATCATTTTTATTCAATTTATTATATTGGCAATGCAAAACTTGAATTTTAATTAAAAGTGTTCAAAGAAAGCATAATGAGTTCTATTTTTAAACCATCGTATCACTTTAATGCAGAATTACTAAAAATAAAAATAACATTGAGATATGAAAATACCTCAATGTATCCCCAAAACAGATGTTCTGGACTATAAAATTCTTTTCTGAAAGAGAGTTAGAATTGTCCAATTTGTTGTTGTTGTTATAGTGGTTGTAGTTGGGTGCCCTCATAGTGACCCTATGTACAACAGATGAAACACTATTGTTAGTGCTTCTCTGCTATTTATAGGGTTTTCAAATGCTGACTTTTGCGGGGACTGGGTTGCTGGTCCTTCTCCCAAGCCTACAGCACCTGGTGTTCCCAGGTGGTCTCCCATCCAAGTACTAACCATGCCAGACCCTGCTTAGCTTCCAAGATCTGACAAGATTGGACATGACAGTGGTATGGCTAGTTTGAGTTAGTAATAAATAACAGTCATCTTCAGAACTAAGTTTAGCTAAGAGAAGTTTTCTTTTCTTTTTTTTTACAACTGGAATGTGTTATTCATGATGTTAATGTAACTCTAATCAAATGTTGGTAAGTGAATCTATTGTTTAGCATAATGCTCTATACACAGTAGGTCTGCAAAAATACCCAACCAATACAGTAACATTAGACTTGTCAAAAACCTGCCATAAATATGATTTACTAACTAGTTGTATTGCTCACATTAGTCAAACTGCCATTTCTTTTTTGCATGAAGATTTTTTTTCCCAGAAAGAGAGTGGGAGATCATTGTTCTAATCTCTTTTTAAGAGCTCATCAATAATGCACTAGATCAAAATTTAGAACAGGCTGTGCAGCGATTGACATATGGGGGATGAAGAAAATTAATTTGATAGAAGAGAACAACTAGACATCTTCTCAATATTCTTTCGAATTTAGGAGATGATAAGGAGGGATGAGAAGCAGAGTTTAAAAAAACCTTTCCTTTTTTTTTAACCATATAAAGAGAAAGTTGTTGTAACTGAAATGGGCTCTTCCCATCTCCTTCCAACTCGGCAACCAACCCTCGATCTCTCATACTAATTCTCCCTCTGCGGTTTTGGTCTAATTTATCCCTCTCCATTTTGGCTTCCTTTCTCAGGCAGTTCTCCTTTCCCTTTTGTGGTTTATTCCAGTAGGTCCTAACTATTTTTTTCCTGGCCCCAGTCTTGCCCTAATTTAAATCTGTTTTTAATATAATTGACAAGGTAACCTCCAAATTATAGTTCTGATCTTTATTCTACTATTGGGTAACATTTCACATTTCATTCTATATTGAGGTTGCTTTCCATTCATTTTCATCTTTTAGGGATAAAGGATAAGCCTAGGGGTGCTGGTTCAGAACAATAAGGCTGAAGCATGTTGGCAGTGCAAAAATCTATTATGAAAGAAACTTTGATTGATCTCTGTCCATAGGGCAGTATTTAAAATGTAAGAGCCATGAAAAGGGTTGAGGACTTTCCATGATTCAATTCAAATTTCATAATATGATCCTAGTGATTCTAGAGAGTCCTAAATTCCTAGTAATAGACTAGTAATAAGGATCTTGGGGGCTGGGATTTAGCTCAGTTGGTAGAGCACTGCACTGCAGTGTCTGAGGTCCAGAGTTCCATTCCCAGCACCGCAAAAAAAAAAAAAAAAAAAAAAAAAAAAAAAAAAAAAAAAAAAAAAAAAAAAAAAAAAAAAAAAAAAAAAAATGGGAGAAGGACCTGGCAATCCACTCCAAAGGCAATCCCGAAACAGTCTGCCATTGAAAACCCTATGAGGGTCCCAATGAGTTGGATACTAACTCGACGGCACCTAACAACAACAACAACAAGGATCTTGGGGTTTTATTACTAATCTCTTTTCTCAATAATCAAAACAGATTGGGAGATGGAAGAATCCATTCATTAACCCAACAAATGTCTACTATTGCCTTTTCCTAGGAATTCTGATAGTACTTAATAGGCTTTTAACAAGGATTAAGCTGATAAAGTTTAAAGCTTCTTCATCAATACACTTTCTTTTAAGTGAACTGATCACATTGTTGTTTATAGGGGCCATCAAGTGGTGTCTGACTGATAGCAACCCTTGTAGGATTTTCAATAGCTGATTGTTTTGGCATTGGCTTAGGAGTGGATGCCACATTCTTCTCCCAGAACTGATCATGTTGCAAGCACTAAAATAACTTTTATTTATAGAGAACATATCAAGTTCCTTTAATGCTTTGGCATAGGACAATTAGTACACTTGATCTTTCTTCTTTGGGAAACCCCATGCTTTATTTTTTAACTCCTCTCGAGCTCACAGGTATCTTTCAAAGATAATTTGCTCAGGGAATTCTTCCCTTTTTCTCTGAGATTAGTTCCCATACAATAAATTTTATAACATCCTACTTCCCTTTACAGCATTTATTAGAACATTTAATTATATAACTAATTTATACCTCACTGACTATGTTTAACTACACAAGACCTTCAGTTTTACCCAGTGCTTCATGCAATGCCTAGAGTAAGGATGCTTTCAGTGGACATTTGAATATATGAGTGGATCAATTCATCTCCCAACATTTTATAGTTATTATGAAAAGAGATTATTAGTGAAGCCAAAACTTTCTCATTCTTAGTCTTTTATCAATGATTGAGCCCTCTTTGAGGTAACAGATTCGTATGGTAAAGCTTGAATTCAAGTATAGTGAGTGTACAAAACAACATTCAAGAATTGCCTCAATTTACCCTCATATACTGAGGCATGGTGATACGGACAATAAGAATCTCAATGTTTCTTCTGTATGGCCTACTACCAGCATGCTGCCTCCAGCTTTACTTTTCTGAACCCAGATGATTCTAACTTTAGCCTTGACCTATTAAAGATGAGCTGAACACAAAGATTGCAAACAATATCAATAGAAAGTAAAATGTTATTCAACAATGGAATATTACCCAGGTACCCAAGAAGACTCACCAGAGACTACAATTCAATAACAACAAAATTACTCTCAAGGGGAGCATGAAAGTGTGGACCATACAAGCCACAAAGACATCAACCCTGACTTTTGTAACCTTCTTCCCTCTTCCCCCACATTAAGCAGTATAGCTTGTCTCAAGTTTGCTTGATGGTCTCTTATGAGCCTCTCAAATGCAAGAAAGTTCATCTTAAATTTTTACCTTAGAATCATAGCATGCACTCTATTTGGTGAATGGAAAAGTAATACAAAATCTTAAGTGCTTTCAGTGGCAAATCATTGCAAAGGATTTCAAAGGATTGGGCAGTCAAGCATGGAACAATGCAGGTGAGGTCTTTACTTTTTTAAAATGTGTGTATATCTGCTTATGTATACACTTTTATTTTTATTAGTGTATGTTAATTATAAAAAGTAAAGAGTTTTATTATGACATTACCCTATATACATATAATGTACTTTGGCTATATTCACTCCCTGGATTACCCTTTCTTGCCCTCCTTTACTCCTCCCACTTCTCCACCTACATCCCAATAGTCCCTCTTTTACTTTCCTACCCCACTTAGATTCCACACATGAGAGAAACTGTGTAGTATTTGTTTTTATGAGCCTGGCTCATTTTACTTAACGTGATGATCTCCAGTTCCATCCATTTTCCGCAAATTCATTTTTCTATATTTTAGATTTAAACTCCACTGTATATACCACAGTGTGTGTATGTGTGTGTGTGTGTGCGTGCATATATATATATATATATATAGTTGTTGTTGTTGTTAGGTGCCATCAAGTTGGTATCTGACTCATAGTGACCCTATGTACAACAAGTGAGACACTATTGTCAGTGCTTCTCTGCTATTCATAGGGTTTTCAATGGCAGATTGATTGGGAGGGGGTTGCCAGGTCCTTCTCCCAAGCCTACGGTATTTGCTGTTCCCAGGCAGTCTCCCATCCAAGTACTAACCAGGCCTGACCCTGCTTAGCTTAGCTTCCTAGATCTGATGGGATCGGGTGCCACAGGGCTATGGCTGCAGAATATATATATATATATATATATATATATATATATATATGATACATATGATACATATATATATATATATATATATGTATATGTATGTATCATATTTTCTTTATCCATTCAATCATGGCTAACTGGGCTGGGCTGATTACATAACTTGACCATTGTGAACATTGTAGCTATAGACAAGAGTGTGCAGGTATCTCTAAAGTAAGCTAAATTTGGTTCTTTTGGGTATATACTCAGAAGTGGTATAGCTTGATCATATGAAAGTTCTATTTTTAAGTTTTCGAGAAACCTCCATAGAAAGTCCCTACTCTTGTGTAATTTACACCATCATTATGCAGGGAGAGATAATCAATAAGCAAGCTTATTAGTTTTGCAGCTTGGAAAGTCCAAGATCAAGTGGTGCCACCAGATTCTGTGTCTGGTGATTGAAAGAGGAGGCCTTCTTACTGAAAGGGTCAAGGCTATTTTTTCTGAGGCATTTTTTATAAGGGCACTATTCTCATTCATGAGGGTCCCATTCTTGTCATTTATTCACCACAGGAAGGCCTCACTATTGATTAGAGTTTCAGCATATGAATTTTGGGGTGACACAAACATTCAAACCCTAACAGCAATGAAGAAAACAAAACAAGATGGAGGGTGACTATGGTGTGTTTGCAGCTTTAAATTGAGTACTGTCTCTCATGATACAGATATTAATCCCAGTATGAGTGCTCCACATGCATGACCCATTCACTTCCCAAGGGTGCCATCATCAAATACTATTATATTGGGGGTCAAGAAAACTGCATATGAATTTTGAAGGTGACAGAAATTCAGTTCATAGTAAATTTCAATGTTCTTTCTATAATATTAGGCTTCCTTCCCACTAAAGAGAAAGAAGACACTCACTTCAATAATTTGCTGAAAATAGGCCCTGGATGAATCACCTATGAGTCTAGGCCTAGATTAATTTCTTTTAATTCAGCTCATAAAGTCTTCAGCTAATGTTTAGGAAGTTTGGTTCATATATTTCTGTGAAAGAAGTTTTGATAGAGAGACTCTGAATGAGACTTCCATCTTTCAATTACCTAAGAAGTCAGAGTTTGTCCTAATACAACATTTATTTTTTTCTGCTACTTGTTAAGAGAACATCTGAAGGCCAATGTCTTATAGTTAGGCTATTGGTACAGTTTTTGTGTCTGATAATAAAAGCCAGTATTTATATTATTGACTGGATAAATTCAACCAGTGCCCTCATATATCACATGAACAAAATAGCAATTGATATTAAATATATATTGTTTAAATTTCAAGCCTTTGCACACAAAGATGCAGATGGAGAATAATTTAGATTTTTTTTTAAAGGAAGCTTTATCTTAAGAGCCGTATGAGCCTAATTTACACCAAAGAATTGTCCATCAAACTAAAGGAGGGACTCAAAGACTTACTTTATTTTATTTTTAAAGAAAATAAAGAATTCTTTTCTTCCTTACACGTCCTTTACACAGCTTAGGTTTCAAATTAAATTTGTGGTACAAATTTGCTTTCATTATGTGGAAAGAACCTTCTTTTTGTCTGGCTCTAAACCTCTTTTCTGGGGGCTGGGGTTTAGCTCAGTTAGTATTGTGCTGCTCTGCACACTCTAAGGCCCTGGGTTTGATCTCCAGCACCACAAGAAGGGGAAAAGGATCGGCATCCCACTCACAACACAGTCTCCCCTAAATCAACCATTGAAAACCCTATGAATAGCAAAGAAGCACTCACATAGTGCTGGGCATGGCACAGTTTTGGAGAGGGATTTGCTCTGCTATACATAGGGTCACTATGAGTTGGACCCAACTCAATGGTACCTAATAACAACAACAAACCTCTTTTGTATTAAATATATTAAAATTATGGTCAATACAGACCAATGATATAACTGCAGATAAAACTTTCTCATTCAGAAATTCTTATAGTAAATGAAAGTATAATTTAGACAAGAAACATAAACCCCCTTTCACATCCCTCCCCCACCAAATTATTTTTTCTGTTGTTATTGTTTGTTTATCAGAACATCTGAAATCCAAATTAAAACAAAACAAAACAAAAAGAAAACTTGTATTATCTGTGAATGTGCTAAGCCATATTTTTAAAAACAATTTTGAAAAAAAATTTATATTAGCATTCTGAATCCCTCATCAAAGGTCTAAAATTTCTGCAACATTAGATGAAATAATGGTGTGCAGAATCTGACTGCTTGTGTGTCAGTTTATTTGAGAATTTCATCTTCTCATCCTGAAGAGAAGATGAGTAGTATAAGCTTTTATATATGAGAATATATTGCCCTTCAGAATTGCTAGAGTTAATGCATTGTTTGAAATAGTTGCTTTTGCTTTTGTGCCAATTTTAATTGCCTATTTGAGCAGAAATGCACTTTATGTTATTTTTAGCTCTGTAGATTAGATTTACAATTCAGTGGATTTACTTTCCACCAATACAAAAACAAGATCCGTTCGTTATATTTGCAGCAAGGGGAGGGCGCAATACTCTATTTTTAACACAATTTGTTCATCAAAATGATGCATTGCACTAGTTTAAGAACCAACCACCCAAGCAAGCAGTCTATGAAAACATGTTCCAAGAAAACACACTCTGTCTCTATAAGAAATCACCAAAACTCGCCACTTATAAATTTCCAGCTTAAGAAATGTATACATTATTGTAAAATCTGAGAGAATGAGTAAAATGCCCCTTTTTAGAGAAATGGCTATTATCAGGCTAATCTCTATTTCCTTGCATGATAAAGATTGCCACTCATGTGGATGCCATAGTCCATGCTTTTCAGAAAGTTTTAGACAATTGTAGGTTGCAATTAAAGATTGTCACTCTGCATGATATCTTTTAGTACTTTATATAATTCCATTTTATTTAAAAAATAAGAAAATGCCTTATCAGGGCAGATTCTCAAACAACTGCTCCAAACTACATTTATGCTTCAAAGAATTCTAGGCTTTTGTAAAAGGAAGCACATCTAGAAGACTTGGAAATCTGGAAGTTA
>VMDO01001327.1:103902-138902 GCA_007922755.1 Pedetes capensis | reverse complement strand
AGTCAAGATTGTTTTGTAAAACATTGACATACAGATCAATTGAATAGAACTGAAGATAAACAAATAGATTTTCACATATAGTTAACTTTTGACAAGATTGCCAAGATGATACATTCGGGTGGCAATTTGAACAAATAGTGCTGGAACAGTTGGATATCCACATACAAGTGATTGAATTTAGACCCCTTCTTTTTGATAGAAAACCATCACTTATAAAAAATGTCAGCCAAAATCAACTTATGGAATAAATTTTGTATTAACACAAAATTTTATCATCAGTAAAATAAAAGCACTGTTTGATTTTAAAGTCTCTGACCTAGTTCATTTTAGGTCACTATCCACTTTTAAATATGTCTTTAATATTGTTAATTTCTATTCCTCCAAGAATACAGGGAAATGCACTATAATATTTTCTTAGTTTTGCTAATGTAGAACAGATAGTATTTAAATTTGGTCAGCAAGATTATTTCACATTGTTAGTATTCGTTCATTTGTCATGTAGGCATTTTTGCCATGGAAAACTGAAGACATTGAGGACTATGTTAGGGTCAAAACATGTAATACTTAAGGCAATGAAACTGAAATAGGGAGTATGGTATCAATTATTTTTTAGAACACTTAGGACATGCAAAAAGAATTAACTCAGTTTGATTACTGGGTCCATCATGATTATTTCTGAATGACACTTTAGATATATCAGGAAAATTATTTTCTCATTTTACTGTTAGTAAATTTATAATTGTATATATTGTGGGGTACAAAGTAATGTTATGAATATAATATAGAAAAGATAAATCCAGTTAATTACATATCCATTGACTCAAATACATGTCATTTTTGTGATGAGAACATTTAAAATTCTTAGAAATTTTGAAATGTCCAACACATTATTATTAATTATATTCACCATGCTGTGCAATATATTAAAAAAAAACCTCCTTATATTCCTCCTGTATAACTGAGGCTTTGTACCCCCTGACCATCAACTCCTCATACTCCCTAAGCCCTAGGTTCTGCAATTACCACTTGACTCTAATATCAGGGAAAATTTCAATGGAAGATATGCAAATTCAGAATGTGGAGATCTATAGGAACCGTGCCATATATGAAAAGTACCTTAAATTGTGTGATATATTTTCTGATAATTCATACTTATGAAATTATACATTCCATTATTTAATTAAGAGCACTTATTAACTTTCTGGCTTCTTTACAAAGTATAATGAGTAGTATAGTCAATTCTTCTATGAACTATTATATATTAAAATGAAATTCTATTATCAGTCAATTCAATATCATCATTTAGATTTCACACACTTCTAAAATGAAGCCCATCCACTGCTCTTTCTTGCTATAAAATTTGAGACTCTCAAAATGTTTCAATTTTGTGTAGTTAGCTTCTATCAAGTGAAATTTTAGTTCTTTGGTATGAAGTATATAGGATTAATTTAAAATAATTTATCATGCATACATGAACCACTAAAACAGAAAACTGAGGGTAAACATCTGAATGAAGTTTAAGAAATGAAATGCATTTACACACACACACACACACAGACACACTAGAATGTAATATATTGTATTTTGAAAAGAAAAACACATTCTATACATATGATTCTTTTTTCCTTTGTAGTATATATGTTATCTCTATTCTTTGTTTTTCAGTGAGAAGTGACCTAATATTTCCTATGACAGTAAGTACTTCATACCTGAAAAGCTCTATGGTGTAGAATTTTCAAAATCACTTTACATAATGGATAATCACATCTAAATGAGATGAAACAATAGCAAAATTGGATCTCCAAGGATTTCACATAATAAAATTAACTGATTCTCACCATAATTTACCCATGTTTAAAAATAATTTTTAAAAAGAACACAAAAATTAGAACAAGAGAAGGTAACATTTAAAAAGAAAAATCACAGTTAAAACATATAGTAGATATTCCAAAAAGTATAGTCATTTAAATTTAAAATGTAAAGAATGAGTTGAATAACAGATGAGACACAGCTGAGGATAGATTGAAGAGACTTGAAGAAGTTACATTAGGGTCCCCTTATTCCCAGTTTCATTTTCTATGGTTTCAGTTACCCATGGTCAGATATGGACAACTGTGGTCTAAAAATATTAAATAGAGAATTCCTAAAATAATTATTAAATTTTTAATTATATGCTATTCTTAATAGTATAATAAACCTTGCTCTGTGCCACTCTTTCCTTTTCAGGATGTGAGTTGTCATTTGGTAGCCAAGCTGTGTACATTACACACTCATTTGTCTCTTAAAAGCTATCTTAGTTATCAGATCAAGGCAGATTTTCACAGTACTTGTGTCACAGTCTTATGTCATTCACTTCATTTCATCATGTGAACATTGTATCACATCCTTACAGGAAGGTTAGTAGAGTACAAGCTATTGGGAAAGGGAGAGAGGAAGAATGGGAGGGGGAGAGAGAGAGAGAGAGAGAGAGAGCATGAGAGTGCAAGCACACATTGTTACAACTGTCCATTTTATAATTGATACTAATCTCTCATTTGCCTAATTTACAAATGAAAATAGCATATACAGAGCTCAGCATTATTCATGGTTTTAGGCATTCCCTGGTGCTCTTGGAATACATGCCCCACAGATATGGGGCAACTACTATTCTCAAAATGCAGAACAGTAACATACATAAATGGAAAATATAAGTATTCAAAAACATAGAAAATTAAAACTAACAAGATAACATTTGTGTTTAATTAAATTTCCAGAAAGAGAAAATGAAGAGTGGAAGAGAAACTCATGGAAAGTGATCACACTTAATACCTTTTTAACGGTGTATATCCTCAGCTTCATGAATTATATTGATTCACCAGAAGGAAATCTCAAAAGCAACCAGAATAAAAGTCCTAGAATACTTACAAAGGGAAGGTAAATTAGATTTACAGAACTTCTCGAAGAAGTAATGAAATAACCCAGAGCACAAAGTAACTGCCTCTCCAAATTTCCAGGAGAATATAAGTAGTAACCTCTAATAATCAGGTAAACCCTAAGCAAGATTTTTTTTATGGAAGAGATTTTTAGGATTTATTGAACTAATAGACATAAATAGAGAAGTGTTATAAGGATATACTTCAACAAGAAAGAAATTAATCCCAGGAAATTATCTAAGATTAAAGGCTGACTATTGAATAAAATGCATGCATACGTATATAACATTTTAAAAAAACATCACATGGAGGTACATCTGCACTAGTACTGATTTTATAAAGCAACAATAATAACTGATGAGAATTTAGGCAAAAAGATCAAGAGGGGATTAAAAGACTAGACAATAGCTGAATGCAGTGGCAGAAGCCTGTAATCCCAGGAACACAGGAGGATCATGAGTTCAAGGCCAGAGGCAGCTCGTGCAATTTAGACTGTCTCACAAAACAAAGGGACTGAGGGTGTGACTTAGTGGTATGGGACTTGCCTAGCATGTTTGAGGCCCTGGATTCCACCCCTAGTTAAAAAAGAAAAAAGACTCCACTATAATAATATGTCCTTTAAAAGACTGCAGAAAAACAGCATGTCCTTGTATGGTTTAGATGAAAAATAGCAGTAAGGAAGTGAGTGTTTTTTGTTTAATTTCTATTAAGTTGGACGTGGTGATAGAGGTGGTGAGAAGTATCTTGATCCTGTATACATTTTGAAGGTAGAGGCAATAGGATATCCAAATAGAGTTGTTCTGGAGTGTGAGAAGAAAACAGCTGTCAAAAATAACTCCAAGCCAGGTGTGATGGCATGTGCTTGTAGTCCTAGAACTTAGGAGGCTTAGGCAGGAGGAGCAAAACTTCACAACTTTGAGGCCAGTCTGTGGTAGATAGCAAATTTCAGGCCACCCTGGGATACACAGTGAGACTCTGACTAGCAAAAATAAAGGCCAAATTTCTTGGCTTGGGCCATAGGAAGAATTGAATTAACATTTACTGCAATGGGAAATAGGCTGGGGTTTAGCTCAGATCTTAGAGTGCTGCTTTGTACTCCGAGGCCCCAGGTTCAATCTCCAGCACCACCAATTGAGAGAAGAAACTGGCAACCCACTTCTGAAAAATCCCCAAACAATCAGCCATTGAAAGCCTATGAATAGCAGAAAAGCACTAACAGTGCTGGGCATAGTACAGTGTCACAGAGTGTTTCATTCTATTGTAAATAGAGTCTGAAGGTATGGGTAATTCTTTAAGATCAACCATACTGGATGTCCTCAAAGATAAAAGTTGTAGTAAATTAAACTTGATATAAGTGTGTGTGTGTGTGTGTGTATATGTATGTATATATATATATATATATATATATATATATATATATATATATATATATTCAGATTCATATTAGTTTTCCAAGATAGTTTATTGAATTTAATGATGATGATAATAAGGAAAGAAGAGAGGGGAAAAAATAAAGGGTGAATGAGTTAAAGAGAAAAACAGGGAGAGAAAACCTGTGGTTCCACCAGCTCTATCACCGTGCTTCTGAGGTACTCACACGGCTGAGTGCTGTCCCCTCCTTATAACTTTGCACTCTATATCTGTGGATTCTGAAAACCCCCAATAGTTTGACTTTCTTCTTGACTCCAAGGCAACTGTAGCTGTTTTCTACAGTTATTCTTTTTATGTATTATTGGTTCTGATACCTGTGTAATCAACATTAAGTTCCATTTTTAAAATGCTTAATATAGTTTATGATTTGGTTACTAAATTCTACCAGACACACTGTAAACATGGTATAACAACCCACCCCATTATAAAAGAACTATGTTCTTTTTCATTGTTATTAAGAATATGATCTTCAATTTTCCTTCGTTGGAATTCAGCAATAGGCAGCTTGTATCAAGGACATACTGCATTTTATACCATTTGTTTTTGCATTCTATGCCATTTTTTGGTTTGTGCTTTTGAGTATACTATATAGGTGCTCTACCACTGAGCTACATTCCCAGCCCCTATACCAGTTGTATAATACAAGTTGAAATATGTGCTGCCATAATAAAATAACTATGTTGAAACATAGGATAGAAATTTAAACTGAGCTTTTAAGCTTTTTATTTTGAAAATTTTAGCATATAAACTACTTTAGCATAGTATAGAACTCACATTTTCCTAACAACACACAATATTTTTGAATAGTTCTCAAAGGTTGAAATGCTACATGGTTTTACATTTAAATGTAGATTTTGGAGGGGGAAAGCATCTCTCTGCTGTGGAACTGAGTGACTTTTATTTCTTTGAAGATGATTTTAAATTTCTTTTATTTATCTAAATCTAACTTTCTTTTCTGTGCAAACTTGAAAGAGTGTTTGAGGTTCTTATATGTTCACATTTTCCTTTCATATATGACTTGAAATCATGATGATAAGAAATAATTCCTACTAAAAATATTAATCTCTCCAGATGGAATATAAGTATTTGAATTATGCAAATTGTCATTGAGGATCACGGGTGAAAGCTAGGGTGAAATGGCTAAGTCTAGATACAAATTAGAGTAGGTCCAAAACTCTTATAGATAAGACTTTGTTTAAAAACTCACTGTGGTGATATATCATGTTTATAGCATCCTCTTAGTATTCAAGATGATCTTCTGTTTAATATCATAAGAATGGATCAAATCTGAAAGCATTAATCCAATAAACTTTTTATTTTCTATTTTGATACTAAATTCATCATTGTTGTTGCTTTCAGTGGATTAATCCAGTTAACTAAATGTATTGTCATATAGATTTGGCAAAAGCATCCTAGACTTTTGTTTTCATTTTACACATTGTGTGCCATTTGGGGGAGGATTTCTGATTCTGTTTTACATAGATTGTTGTTGGCTTAGTCATCTTAACCATATGAAAGACACTCTCATTTTCACAATCTTATCCCTTGTCCACAAAGATATGATCCTCTAGACCCAGAGGCACTGAAAACTACCTGTAAAAATAATGTCTTTCAGGAACATCAGTTATAGCAATTGCCATTGCTTGGCTATTCTGCAATGCTATTCATGTTTTTTTTTTTTTTCTGATTAGCAAAGCTTGAATTTTATGTATTTTAGGCAACAAAGTTTTCCAGTGAAAAAGGGTATGTGAGACAAACTTTACAAAGATATGAGCCCTAAAAATGTGGCAATAATTTTGCAAGCAGGGAAAGGGAAGAAACCAATAGGCTGAGTCTTGCTGTGGGTGGCACAGTAAAGAGATGAGGCCTTTAGGCCTTGAAAATATTGCATGGTCATTACACCAACCCTGCAACTTCCCTACTTTCAGGGATCTTGATATGACTTATTTAATGTTCAATGTTTACATTGCTTTTCTTTGGGCATTGTGTGTTACAACCAACTTCTACAGAGTGCATTATGCGATTGTATTATACATTATAGGTAATGATTTATTTGGCTTATGGTCAAAGTTGTTTATATCTCCTTTGCTGTCCATATGAAAAAAATTACATATTATAAACCCTTAACCACAAAACCCAACATTTGTTTTTTCCTTGTTTCCCAATAAGGAGCATCTTCACCTAACAACTTTCTACCACTAACAACAAAGGTCCAGGCCCTATTTTCTCTGTGATTCTTCTGTCGACTGAACTAACATTTTGCTTAAACATGTAGCCATATATGATGTAGCATGTCCTGTCCTCTTAAAATAAACTTTTCTTTCAATTGACCTCTGCATGTTCTTACTCAGTCACCTCTATAAATCCCCTGGGTACCAATGAGACAATTTACACAACAAGCAGAGTGAGTCAGTGATCCACGCAGAGGTATGCCTCTAGACTGCTCTTACCAGGTAGAGTCACCAAACAATGAGTGCTGCTGGGGAAAATGTGACTGGTCGCTAGTATGTTCCCCAGTTCTGGTTATGCGGCACTTGCTTCATGCAGCCAAGGTTATAAGAGAACATTATAAGAGAACCACTACATTATAAGAGCATCTCTAAGGCCCATGCCCCTATGGTGTATTTCACTTAATGTAGTTTTTGAGAAGGATTAGCCAACTTCTGGGATATATAACTGAACCTTTTGGCCCCCTTTGAGGCCCTATCATATAGCAAGAAGGATCAATTAGGTTGATTGGCTAATATAAAACATAAGGTCCTCAAGGGGAATGAAGAGATGTTTCCTCTAGAAACACCAGGGCAGAAATTAGTTAAAGAAAAATCTCATGCTCAGACCCAACAATGCTGAAATCAATGGAACAGTCACTTAGCCAGATTTAGTTTCTCCCCCTAAGTGAAATATTGCATTGGCATGCACTTCTATAGGGTGACTCTGGAAAGAATCCAGCCATGGATGTCCCTTATGGACTTATAGAGAACCACTGGCAATGCGGGGTGGGAAACCTTCCTCACACAATTCATGGTACCTGAAGAATTAAATGTTGATTCACAGGCAAATTTCTTTGCTATTGCTTTGCCCTGCTGCCATTACAGCTTGTCCCCTGACTTTGTAGAACATAAAGTATCCCATTCATGAAGACTGATGGCTCAATGCTTAGTAGAAAAGGGAAAGGGATATTTTTCAGTGCTCTAAGAGACTCCTCCTTAAAACAGATTTGTTACTAAACAACTAATTTTAAAGATAAAACTAAGGCTACTATTGCTTTCCTAAATATAGATCTTAGCTCCTTTTAAAGTTGATGGGATGCCATAGAAAGAAGGCTGCTCTCAGGAGAGGTTACTCAGAATCACAAGGAGTTTATCAGATAGATAATCAAAGGGAAAATAGTGTGTGTGTATGTGTGTGTTTAATATGTCCAATGGCTATAAATTTTATGGAAAATATAAGTGTAATGGGGCAGAGTGAGTGTTATGAGGATTTGTTGTTGTTGTTGTTATGTGCTGTCGACTCATAGCGACCCTCATAGGGTTTTCAATGGCTGACTGTTTCGGGATTGCCTTGGGGGTGGATTGCCAGGCCCTTCTCCCATATTTGTGGTGCTGGGAATTGAACTCGGGACCTCAGAGACTGCAGCGCAGCACTCTACCAACTGAGCTAAATCCCAGCCCTGTTATGAGGATAGAAAGTCTATTTTCTCCTGTGCCTTTAACAAAATGACAATAACCAAACACTTAAATGAGTAAGGATATGTATTACCTGGGAGGAACTGAGAGATCCAGGCTGAGAGATTGGCCTTGGTAAAGACTTGAGGCTGTGATATGGCTAGATCCTTGGGATGAATGGAAAAATAAGATGAGATCCACGAGTATGAGTGGCTAGTGTGAGGGTTAAATAGCACATCCATACAAAGCACTTAGAAGAGGGCCTAGTATGAAGTAAGAAAGGAATAACGATTTGGTATTTCTTCTCCATTCCATTTTATTGGCAATCCAGAACACATAATCTGGGTATTATTTTAATATACTACATATCTTGTTGGTTTACATTTTCTGTACAAAGTAGCTCATTATGGCCTAGCAACTCTGTTGTCTTAGTTTCAACCTTCTAGAACTTTTCCTTCTGTCATTCGTATGATAATGCTGATATTCACCAGTTAATAGATGAGCTTTTAATTCTACCAATAACATTTATTATGCTCATTAGACAAAATGAATTTCCTCTTGAAGTCTGCAAATTTTTCTAATAACTTCACATATCTATAGATCAGAGCGGAATATATATGTTGATATACTTAACCATTACTATATTATGACTAAAATTGCAGTAAGGAAAGCTATCCAAGACATTTTAAGTGAAAAGAGCAGGTTGCTGAGCCATATGTAGAGTGCTCGTTATTTTAAAAACAAACAGTATGTGTTTATGCATGCATGAAAGGATGCTAAAATGGTCTTGACTGCGAGTTTTAAAGCTGAATTGTGAGAAATAGGAGAGTATACTTTAAATTGTTAAATACTTTCACACCTATACTGAAATGCTTGACCATCAATATAAAACAGGCAACTGGGGGTGACAACAAATAAATGAACATCTCCCAGGATTCGTCTATGACCCACATTGCATTTAGGCTACATAATAGACTCCTAGAAAGCAAAGCGTTCTTGCAAGTATTCACAGTGTGACAGTTTTCAGTGAGACTTGTGAGTATACTGGGTGATTTCTGCATCCTGTTGAGGAAGAGAGAGATAGGTCTTCCAAACCTTGAAGCCAGGTGAAGCATTCTTTAGAAGAATTATATAGTGGGGTCAGCTTTTGTCCTCTGGAATTTTTAGGATATAATGCCTAGCATGTGAATCCTGCCATAAGGGGTCTGTTGTTGTTAGGTGCTGTGGAGTCATCTTCGACTCACAGTGACCCTCATAGGATTTTCAATGGTGGACTGTTTCGGGATGGCCTTGGGAGTGGATTGCCAAGTCCTTCTCCCATTTTTGCAGTGCTGGAAATCAAACCCGGGACCTCAGAGATTGCAGAGTGGCGGTCTACCAACTGAGCTAGATTCCAGCCCCTAAGGAGTCTGTAGCAGTAAGGAAAAAGACAGACATGCATTTCTAGAGTTTGGTAGTCAGTGGATGTATACATCTGTAGACCCCAAAGGTAAGCAAGAGGAGGATCTTTGCTGAAGGCACGTAACCCAATAAGAACACCTAGAAGGGCAAGGAGGCCCCATAGAAAAATGAACCATCTGCAGATTAGAGTAGCAACACAAGGGATTCCCTGATCATGGAAGCATCACCAAATCTAGTCAAAAATGCCCAAGAACAGACTCTAATTAGATATCATAGGGTTTTCACCCAATGAACACTAAAGGCCCCAATATGAGTGATAACAATGTCAATCAAGCCAGATCTTCTCCCACATAAACTTCTTTTCATTTTCTTACTCCACTAATGAAAAATCATGAAGAGTCCTGGTGGCTGAAATGGAGGAACAGGAGGACAAATGGGTAATTACTGGAGTCCATTATGGCCATCTGAGAAAAAGAGAAGCTTTAATTGTATAAGAGAAAACACTGATCTCAGTTAGGTTCTATAATATTGTGTTAAAGAATACTTTTTAGAAAGATAAAACCAAGATCTTTATACAGATGTAAAGTGAAATTGTGCCTACAATTATATTACTTTATAAACTTATGGGGAAAATAGTAACCTATCCAGGTACAAGTTTTAAAAGTACATATAACAAATACTTCAATATGAACTTATAGCCTTTGTCATGTACTTGTGCACACAGAAAATATCAGAGAGGTGCTTAGGACAGTGACTATAGTAAAAATTCAGAGGAAAGAAATAGTACCTGAAGGCCAATAGATATAGTGATACTCTCTATAAAGCAGGTACATCTTCAAAATTCAGAATGGGCTTAGGATAAGCATAGGGAAGACAGGGAATGGTTCTCAGTCAGCAAAAACAGAGACTTGAAGATCATATTTTCTGGTATTAAAGAAATATTTAATTACATTGGGTTGAAAAATTTTAAGAGTAGTACTGTATAAACTATTGTTAAAAATGTGGGTTAGAAGGATAATACTTGCTTTGCTCAGCATCTCATTTGTATGTTCTGGCTGGAGTGTTTGGCATTTAGTAAGTAATTAATAAATACATTTTATGAATGATTGTTTAAATGAAAGTGAAAAGAGGTGTCAAAACTTTGGATCAGCAAAATAAGCAAAGTGATATGTTAGAAATACTATTAACATAATGGTAAAAGACATCAGAGTAAGGTGAGGTATGAAATACTTAGAATTTAAAATGAAGAGTGAGAGGCTTTGGAAATGTAAAGAAAGTAGATATAAGCCCTATTACAAAGCTAGGATTTATGGGCAGAGTTTGTATATACAGAGGGAATCTCGACAATGGAAAGAGAAAAAATTCTAAAGGCTAACTCCATATTTTTAGGTTATATCGAAGAACCTGTGTTGACAACAATATTCTTGTTGTATTTCCCAGTTTTGGGACATGGATGATGATTTTTATTTTGGTAGGCATGTAAATAAAACTCATAAAATGATAAAATTAAACTTCATCTCAAGGCAAGATTTGAAAATTTCTGTGGATTTTCTCTTTTTTATACATTATTATCATTTTTATTTTGACTTCCTTTCAATTTAATAGGTTATGTGTCTTCTACGGTGCTTCCCTCTATAATCTGGAAAAGGACTGTGCCTCTCTGCAATTTATCCAAAACACAGAGCCAGAGACAAAGGCCCCCTTCATGGTTATTTATTTTAGGAAGTGATCCAAAAGAAGAGTAGTAGAGAATGAGAAAAGTGAGTGAAATAGTCAAGTAGGATAGAAGGTCAATTTAAAGATACATTAGCCACCTGGTGTTTTCCTATAGACAGCTGGAGATTGATCTTGCTGGGTGCTTTTGAATTGTATAGAGTGAACCTCAGAATTGTCAAAGGTCAGGAAAGGAAAGCATTTATCCTTAGATTTCCTTTTACCATTGATCAAGGGTTGTCCTGTGGTGTATTAACTCCTTGTGGAGGTTTGACCATTGGGATAACTGAGTTGAATTTTTCAGGTAATAGAAGTGATCAGTTTTAGAAAGTTCTGGCATGCAAAGCAGAAATTATGTGACACAGTGGAGGCAGCATGTTGTCAGGCTGCATACACAAAACTGAGTTCTCTGTGTGCCATAGCAAAAGTGGCTGTTGTGAAAAAAGTATGAAGAAAGGCTGTAAACTGGGCAGAAGAGGTGTCTGATTCCATTCACTCTTTGCCCTTGTGGTCTATAGTAAGTTGAATCCATCATACAGTCTTCAAAGTGCTGACTGGTTACAATATTTAGGAAGGATTTCCTATATGATAATTAGGATAACCTACTCCATGGATATCAGCCAGCTTTGTCCTTAATCATCCCAGTACCTGGCTTATGGGACCATGAACTTGGAACATGTATTAGGGATGGAGGGAATGCACCAATTAACCAATAGGGACTCCTTCTGCTATAGTTCCTCCTGTGTGGTCTCCTGCCAGCATCAGACCAATGTTAACCAGTATGTCTCCATTCCTCAGGGAGACAAACCAGTCCCCTTGTGGAAGGTTGATTATATCAGGTCTTTTTCACTTTGAGGACAGCAAAATTTTAATTATATTGGGATGGTTGCATACACTTGACATGGTTTCTCCTTCCTTGGCTACATATCTGGCATCATAGCTAGCATATATGGGTTTGTACAATATCATAGTCTTTAGCAAATCTTTGATAGGTGTTCAAATCATAGGTGATTCTACTTAGGATGTGGAATTGCTAATGGTTTATCACATTGGTGGAGGGACTGAGGTGCAACTTAAGCAGCTTCTACATGATGTTTGCTACCACAAGGTTTCTTATTTATTGGTCAGGGAACAAATGTGAGAATTCTGCCAGATGCTAAGCATATCCATCCCAATTGTGCAGACAGGAACTGGACAAGTAATCACAGGGTGGGTCTTTGGACTAGGAGACAGATTTGAGCCAAAATTTGATTTAGCAGTCAGCTGTCATATGCACCTGATCCAACTAAAGTCCATGATCATATTTCTGGTTCCAGACAATATAAATGACTCAAACATTGCAATAGTCTATGAATTCATCACACATGGAATGGTCTATGTATTGCTCCTTCTCAGAAAATAGTTTCTCTGATAAGTAGCTGCAAATCCCTTTTAGGAAGAAGTGGAATGTTTATTGTCATACTTGATGTGGCTCCAGAGTCTCTTTTCCAGAGGATATGGCCTCCTCTATGATCAGTGAGTTCTGCGATAAGAATTGATAAATTTAAGAGATCATGATATTTTTTGTGGGGAGAGTAATTGGGGGTTGAATTCAGGGCTTCACACATACTTTGCAAGTGCTCTACCATGAGGCTGCAACCCTTGCCCATTCTCTATTTTTATTTTGAGTCAGAGTCTCACAAAGTTACACAGGTTGCCTCTGGCCATGAACTCTTGACCCTCCTGGTTCATGAGTTTCTGGGATTACATGTATATGCCACTGAGCTAAGCATGATTTTTCATTATAACAATTGACCTCAGCCTTCTACCTGCCAGATCTTAATTTTACCTGGTTATCCACCCTATTTAGCTCCTTATCTTTTATTCATTTTGGAACTACATGGTCTATCCCTACTCCCATGACCCTTCTGTTTATGAATTTATTGGATTTGAGTTAATAATTTATTACATTGAGATTATCATTTTCTTTCCCCTTTTCAAGGCTTTTGAAACCATAAATGACAGACAATGTTATAATTTATGTTATTATCTTTGCTTGTATACCATCCAAGTTCTACTGTTATCTCAAAGGTATGCTTTACCATTCACTGCACCTCTCCCAATTCACTGCTGGTGAAAGTCTCAAGCAATTATTTTACCATATAATATCATAGATCATCACCATTTCCATTATTAATAGCAATGGGGTATTTGTTGTTGTTAGGTGCCTTTGTGTCATGTCCCACTCATAGCAACCCTCATAGGGTTTCAATGGTTTATTGTTTCGGGATTGCATTGGGACTGGGTTACCATGTCCTTCTCCCATTTTTGCTGTGCTGGGAATTGATCCTGGTACCTCAGAGAGTGAAGAGCAGTGTTCTATCAACTAAATCCTAGTCCCAGTGGGGTATTTATTGCTGTTAAAATGGTGTGATATTCAGCCCTAGAATTTCATCCTGAATTTGCTTTCTAAGGGCACTTCTCATACCAATTATTTTCATTTGATACCTAACAAATAAAAGAACATTGCTTGAAGGATTTTTGTCTATAATTTGTTTTGGGATATAAACTAAAATATGGGAATTGAGTTTAAAAAGAATTAAATGAGAAGAAAGCCAGATCAGAAGTACTAGTAATCTGTTCATGGATATAGCCAATTGAGACTCCAAACTATAATCCCTTAGAAAGACCCAAGGGACAGAGGAAAATAACAAAAGTAACTGAAATAATTGTGCATGTTGAACCATTCCACCATCACCATTTTTATGGATGAGAAATTTCCCAAAGAAGTTTTAATGCATTGATACTTTGTGTATGCTTTGGTGTTGTTAGGTGCCATTGAGTTGGGGCTGACTCATAGAGATTATATGTATAACAGAACAAAACATTACCCAACACTGTGCTATGCCTACCACTATTGTCAGTGCTTCTCTGCTATTTGTAGGGTTTTCAGTGGCTGATTGTTTTTGGGATCAGTCAGCAAGGTCCTTCTCATAAGCCTACAGCACCTGGTATTCCCAGGTGGTCTGCCATTCAAGTAGTAACCAGGCCCAACCCTGCTTATCTTCTAAGATCTGACAAGATCAGATGCCAGGATGGTATGGGTATGGATTTGTGCATAGTTTAAAACAAGTAAATGAATTCCCACAGCCACTCCAGATAGTGCCATCCAACAAATCTTGGGTGAAAAAGTGAAGGATAAGGGCAATGTGAGGTTATATTTGGTTCTACTGGTTGCCATAGAAATGGCTGGGGTGGAAAAAGGTGTTCAAGAAGATGTGAGGTAGAGCATAAGAATGTTTAACAGAGAGTAGCACTGATAAGTGATATTTAAAACTTGATTAATCTTTCTAAAACATATGTGTAATATGTACATAATTATTATAATGCGTTCTCTTACTAAGCACCACACTCCTTGATTTGGGACATAATTGTGAAGAAAATTATTGTCCTTGCCATCACAAAGCTTGTGATATGGTGGTATGGCATGAATAGGTTCAGTTTCAACAATTCATGGAGTTGTAGGAAATTACAACTTAAGCATTCCATGTAGAAAGATGATCATTTAGAGAATTTTTTGAGACCTTATGGTGGTTTAAGCCATCTAGAATTTAGAGGTAGAAATCCATGGGCTTCATTACAGATCTACTGAAACAGAGCCTTATGGGGCCCAGAGATTTATATTTCCATAAATTTTCCAGAAGATCCACATGCATGCTAAAGTTTCAGAACTGATGTTCTCTGACCTTATTCCTTAACAACAACCTCATGAGGTTATATGAGTAACAATGAAAAGAAATATAAATTCTTTGGAGACTCAAAGCACTTTTATTATCACTCCAGAAATTATTCTGACTGTGTCAGAGATTCTGGCTGGAATTTCCTTCATCCATTTTTCATAGGGGTCACTACATATTTACCTTGCCTACAAAGCATCTAAGCCAAAAATGTTGGTTCCACTGACACCAAATGACATGAAAGAAGAGAAACTGTACTCAAAGCTCTCTTCAGTTAAGAAGCAAAATAGGAAGAAGGAAGATACTGTAGATACATCCTAAGGTGAATCTTAGTGATTCACACCTGGGTGTTACCTCCTCCCTGAGTCTGGAAAGAAACCTGTGACTTGCTTCTAGCTAATACCACATAGCAAAGGGGACAGGATCTCCTTCCCTTCACTTGGCTATGTAATATGGCAAAGGTGATAAGATGTTACTCCTTTGGTCATATTTTGTTGTGTAAGACTATCTTAGCAAATTGGAATCTTCCTTCCTGGCTTTAGAAATGTAAAATCTCTATAAAGTGGGCTAGAAAGCAGGAAACTGGTAGCCCCTAGAATCTGATGGACTAAGTCTTTCAACTATAAGGAACTCAATTTTGCCAACAACCATGTCGAGTCTTGGAAAAGGTCTTGAACAACAAATGAGATTGGCACCAGTCAACATTTTGTCTGTACCCTATAAGACCCTGAGCAGAAGACCCAGCTAGTCCATGGCCAGACTCCTCACCCAGGGAATCTGTTAGATGATACCATATGTTCTCAAAGCCAATGTTTATGGTAATATTTTATGCACCAATAGAAAATAGAAGGCTTGGTGTATACAACCATACCATTATCTATGCTTTAAAAATCTGTGATTTTCAGTGTCTAGGCCTATGTGTGATATAGGTTAGTTTTCGCTAATGGGTGCAGGTAATAATGCAGGATTAAGAACTCAAATTTGAATAATTTCAGGAGGCATTCAATTTGTAGGAGTGCATTAAGTGGACAGTTTAAGACGATAATTGCCAAGCTGCTTACACAGAGGTGTAACACAGAACCTCCCTACTGACTGTGCTTTGAAAACCACTCTACAATGTAAGAGTCAGACCAAAGAGAACATATTAGCATGTTGAATTGCATGTGACCCACAGACTGCCAGTTGCCCAAAGTGCCTTATACGGCTTTTAAGTTTCTTTTCAAATGACTGAATATCCCATTCTAAATCTCTGGTTTGTTTTCTCACTCCTAATCTCCACTCCATGTACCATGGGTTTCTTGTGCATGTTAGAAAAGATATAGCATCTTTCATATATGTAATGTATAGGATAAAATGATGAAATAGCTACCATGATATTACTTAAAATTAATATTTTGATCCTGGAGAGTTTACAGAAAAATGGAGCTTTACTTGGAAAATTTGACCTAGCTATAAAAAGGCAACGCCAATTGTATCACTTTCATAATCTTAGTTGTAACTCATGTTAAGCTCTGATGTTCACTCATTGAACTGCAATGTTTGTGAAGCAGGAATTATCTGCCAGCCACAGTTCTAGATACTGGGAACGCAGTAGAGAACTGAAAGTAAATTCGCTTCCCATGGAGTTTGTTTTCTAATGCCATTCATATTGTCCAACAACTACTGCATGTGCCTAGAAAATGTTAGTGTGACTATAATTTGGTTAGAGAAGGGAGAACTTTAAATTCTTTTAAAATATTGAATAGAGTTTCTTTGGATGCACAATTTTAAAATAGCAGAGAATTGTTGTAAGTTGTGAAGTTGCGAATTCTGTTTTTCTATCTACTTCAAATTTTTCATTTTTCATATTTGTATTTCTTTTAGACATTGAAAAGATTGTTTTACTGTACTTGACTTGTACAGACATTGAAAATCTTGGACCAAATCTATAGTATTGTTTAGTATATGTAATATTATATTGTTAATAGGCAAAAAGATATTTTAAAATTGGATTGCTGAGGTTTAAGGTGGTGGAATATGATATTGAAGAATCTATAATTTCAGAACATTGTTCCTATCAGCATGCTTATTGAGCCTAAATAATGTAGATTATAGCATTTGAATGTATAATACACAAAAGAAAATTAGTATTATAATATACACACAGCAAGTTACCAAAAATGAATTAAATAGATGGAAATGGAGAACATAATTTTAAGCAATTAACCTAGACTCAAAAAGAGAAATACCATATGTTCTCACTCATATGTGGGAGCTAAATCTAACTTAAGGGGAAAAATTATAAATTATAAATATTTAGACACATAAAAATGATCAATCATACCTATCTAAGAATGGAAAATACAAGAGATCAGAGAGGAGGAGGGAGGGTATCAGTGGGTGGGATCAGATGTTGTGGAAGGAGGCAAGAGGAGGGGAACCAATGTAGAGCGGTATATGGGGAGAGAAAAATCTCAAAATACAGCTTGCAACGATATGACTACATAAAAAAGGGAAGGAAAAAATCAATGACAGTATAACTCCTGATTGCATATGATTTTCATTACATATTAACTGAAGATCCTACCTTTCCTCTTTTCTTCTTTAGTTTATACTGTTCTCTAAAATATGTAAGATGATGAATGTGTAACCAAAATTGATTTAATAGTTGCATAATGGTTATAGAAAATGACTTATTATTCTATACCCCACTAACATTTATAAATAAAAATTTAAAAAGATAACTTAACATGCATTTCAAAATGTATTCATTGTATCCAAAGCCAGATCATGTAAGTATATGATACTGGTATGAAAAATGCAGACCAAGGGAGGAATTTATACATTAAAACTTGATTTTTGCCAACAGCCCCCAAAACAACCTAAATCCACTACCTCAAATCCAGTTGCCTGTGTATGTTTTTCAAAATTGGCATGGAAGTAATTTGCATATTTTTTCTTTATGTTGACTAAAACCACTGATGTCAGTAAGGCTTTCTATGCACCACAAGTGTCCAAATAATATCTCTCTGAGTTTCTGCATCTCACTCATCCTTCCATTCCACTCAGCATTAATTGATCACTAACTTTGTGGCAAAAATTATGTAAATCCCACAAATGCTATTTTATTTAATCTTCCCATGGAGAGAAGTCTTATGCTACAGCTGTCTCCTAATAGCATCATTGAAATTCTTTTATCTAGAGGTCTTCATAAAGCAATGTACATCTTGACATAATTTAAAAACAATTATGTGCAAAGGCAGAGTAATGGGTTGCATCCATTTTCAAGGAGCATCCTTCTGCATGGAATTAAATATTGGGAACAAGGCCAAGACTGTAGAAGAGGGCTGTTTGAATGATTCACTCATATATAGAAATATGAGTCATCACAAAGATGAAGTAGCTTTGGCTTGGGAATCATGTAGGCCTTCAATGAAATCAAACACTGTCTAACTATATAAACTTTATTAGCCTTTTTAGCCCTTACAGATTATCATGTGAATTACATAAAATAACATATACAAAGTATTTACTATAGTGAATTGCTTAGCAAAGGGTATTCCCTCAATGAAAGATACTGGCACTACAAATAGAAGTAGTAATTTGTTGTTGTTGTTAGGTGCCCTCAAGTTGTGTCCAACTTATACCGACCCTGATAGGGTTTTCCATGGCTGAGTGTTTTGGAATTGCTTCTGGAGTGGATTGCCACATCCTTCTCCCATTTTTTTTTTTTTTGCAGTGCTTGGGATCAAACTGAGGACTCCAGAGAGTACAAAGTGGCACCCTGCCAACTGAGCTAAACTCCAGCCCAGAATGACTAATAATAACACTAATAATTGATGTAAATTTATCTGAAAAAATCCAATAGTGGAAGATCGCATTCAACATCATCTACCTTTCTTTTTCTTAATTGAAGCCTCAGTTCATATAGATAACAAGCATATGTCCTAGATCTTGGGGAAGTTGGTCTTTCTCACTCCATCATGTTGAGAATATAAATCACAGTTAGTTCAAAGGCAATAAAATCTTATTTTTCTTTACTTCTTTTACATATGGTGCTGTTTCAGACTCTCTTGCTTGAGATAAAGTTGTGATAGTGCTTGAGGTTGTTTCCTGAGCAGCTTTATAGGAAAGAATTTTTCCTTCTTGATGCAAAGGACAAAGATGCACATTTAATTCCTGGCTATATAATATTCATCTGCAGCTGTACCATGGTGGCATCCAATCCCGTCAGATCTCAGAAGCTAAGCAGGGTTGGGCCTGGTTAATACTTGGATGGCAGACCGCCTGGGAACACTAGGTATTGTAGGCTTGGGAGATGGACCCAGCAACCCATTCCCAAAAACCAGTTAGCCTTTGAAACTATGAATTGCAGAGAAGCACTGACAATAGTGTTTTGTCTGTTTTACATGGGGTTGCTATGAGTTAGACACCAACTTCATTGCGCCTAACAACAACGAATGTAATGCTCAGAATCACAGAAGCCACAGTGTGGCATTGAAGAGACAGACATAATGATGAAAAGTCAGCCTGATGGGTGGAAAAACTAAAAAAGAATGGGGTCTTTTGTGGGCATGTGGCTATGTTTCTATTGCCTAAACCATTTCTTACTTAGTGTTCTATTTGAGATCATATTTGATATTCACCACGTGAAATACAGAACTTGTTAAAATATTGACAGTCTTCTTTATCTGTTGGTAGTGTCTTAGTAAGTAGGGAAATTAATAAGTAATGCAAGATAAATGTTGGAGGATGTTACAATAACCATTGAATGATCTTCCATGTGGTGATGTAAAAAAAAATTGCAACACTTTCTGCTAGCTCAATCTTTGACCTGTTAAGCCACACAGCTGTACTCTGGAGTTTTCCAGAGCACTGTGCTTTGGAGGATTACACATAGTCTGTTGAATATCTCTGTGTGTACTGTTCATGTCTGCCTGGATTCAAAGAGAGTTCTATCCAAGGCAGGCTTTGGTTTGCTGTGGAAGGAAAAACATGAAATGCTAGAGTTCAAGATACCATTTCCCTATTCCCTTTATCTCTTCTGGGTAATCTCCATTGATAAAGTGTGGGACAAGGAGAGATGTTCCTGAACTGCTGAGAGTACTTTGTAGGAAAAGGCCTACCACTAGTGTTTATCTGCTATGTCTCCATAGGGGCAGAAGCAGGTACTGCTTATACCACTGCTACAAAAACAGCAGTGAGGGGAGGAGGGGAATCCCTCTCAAAGAAATAATTTTTCATTCATTTTCTAACTCTTAGATCAGACTCATAGTTTGCAGAGAACATTGGTTGAAAGTTCACAGAGCTACTATAAGATGATGATATTGATAAATTTACAGAACTTTTCTACTTACAGAGACTTTAAGTCATGGAATGACTATTGATTAATTGAGGAAGATTTTGTTGGAAGAATTGATGTGATTCACTGTAATAAATTATGGCTCAGACAAGGACATCATTTCCCTAATGACAGCTCTGTCAAACAAAATCACAAAAACAATTTTCAAAAATAAACCAGTGTTTTGGAAACTATTTAAAGGTGTAATGAGCATTGCATTTTACTTTGAAAAGAGTTGACTTATGGTTGAAATGAAAATATGTATTTATTTTAATGACATAATTAGTGTTTTACTATCTTAGCATTATAGTTGGTATTTACTTGAAATTATCATTGTCGCATGAAATTTTGAGTCTCCTGACACATGAATTTTGATGAGAAAGAATTATTTAATCCCAACAGTAGGCTTAAACAGTGACTCTTCAGTGGATATTTTCAATTCAGTCAATAGACAGATAAAAGTCAAATTCTACCCACATTAGTGAATATCCTCTTTTCAGCACTTTATTTAATGAGGCCTGTGTTAACTTTATTTGGACTTGCCTCTTGTTCAATCCAAAGTGAATGAGATGACACAGAAACATATTTTCTATCAAACATGAAACCCAGATCATGGTACAAGTCAACTGTGAAGGAAGCCAGGGACATATTTCAGGATTTATTCAACCTTAAATGAAAGATGTTCCAACACAAATATATATCCTCCTTTGTAAGTAACCGTACCTTATTGCAGATGTCAAGACTAATACCCCTCAGATGACATTTGCTGGGAAAACACTGTAGTTAGGTACTTTGATCCTTCCTTCCTTCTTTCCTTCGTTCCTTCCCTCCTCTCTTTTTCTCTCTTTTTTCTTCTTTTCATTGAAGGATCATTTTCTTCTATTGACAAATAGTGTATATATTATGTGAGGTTTTGATGCATACTCACATTGTAAAAATATTTGATCAAGCTAATTTACAAATCTCTTACCTTCCTAACTTACTGTTACTTTGTAATGAGAAGATTCAAAATCTACTCGTTTAGTAATTTTGGAATTTGTAGTGCATTATTATGATCTACCTGCAGCCGAAGCCCTGTGGCACCCGATCCCATCAGATTTCGGAAGCTAAGCAAGGTCAGGCTTGCTTAGTACTTGGATTGGAGACAGGCTGGGAACACCAAGTGCTGTAGGCTTGGGAGAAGGACCTGGCAACCCCCTCCCAAAAATCAATCTGCCATTGAAAACCCTATGAACAGCAGAGAAGCACTGACAATAATGTTTCGCCTGTTGTATGAAGGGTCGCTATGAGTTGGATACTGATTCGACAGCACCTAACAACAACATTATGAACTATGGTCAACATGTAGTTCAAGTAGATGGCTAACACTTTTTCCTCCAGTCTGAGACTTGATGTCTTTTGATCAACACCTTTTCTTTCTCCATCCTTCTCTCTTTTCTTCAGCCTCTTATAACCAACTTTCTATTCTCTGTTTCTATGAGATTGACATTTTTAGACTCCACACATAAGTGATGCCATATGATATTTGTTTTTCTTTCCTGGTTTATTTCACTTAGCATAATGTCTGACAGGTTCTTCCATGTCATTGCAAGTGACAGGATTTCCTCCTTTTTTAAGGATGAGTAATATTCTATTGGGGCTGGGATTTAGCTCAGTGGGTAGAGCGCTGCTCTGCAGTCTCTGAGGCCCCGAGTTTAATTCCCAGCACTGCAAAAATGGGAGAAGGGCCTGGCAATCCACTCCCAAGGCAATCCCGAAGCACTCAGCCATTGAAAACCCTATGAGGGTCTCTATGAGTCAGATACCGACTCGAAAGCACCTAACAACAACAACAACAATATTCTATTGTATATATACCACATTTTCTTTATCCATCCCTCAGTGGACACTTAGTTTGAATACCAATCTAGGCTATGGTAGTGAAGACATCTTGTTGAGATCTTGACATCAGTTCCTTTGAATGTATACCCAGATGTGAGATTGCTGAATTATCTGGTAGTTTTATTTTTTAAAGAACTATCATACTCTTTCTCATAATAGCTATAGTAATAGGTATCAATAGCATTAGTGTTCAAGGGTTCCCCTTTGCTTCACAGCTTCACCAACACATACTGTCTTTCACCTTTTTAATAAAAGCCATTCTAATAGGTATGAGCCTGTAGCTGGACCACTGTGGTATCCAATCCTGTCAGGGTTGGACCTGGTTAGGACTTGGATGGGAGACCACCTGAGCACACCAAGTCCTCCTGTAGGCTTTGGGAGAAGGACCAGGCAACCCACTCTCAAAAAAAAAAAAAAAATCAGCTATTGAAAACCCTATGAATAGCAGAGAGGCACTAACAATACCCAAAAAATCATTGCCCAGGTCAATGTCATAGAGATTTCCCTGTTTTCTTCCAGTAGGCTTACAGTTTCATGTCTTAACAATTAAGTCTTTATTTTGACTTGATATTTCTATGTGGGGCTCAGTTGGTAGAGTGCTGCTCTGTGCTCTGTGAGGTTCTGGTTTTCATCCCCAGCACCACAAAATGGGGATAAGGGCCTGGCATCCCACTCTTGATACAATCTCAAAACAATCAGCCATTGAAAACCCTATCAACAGCACAGAAGCACTGACATAGTGTCAGGCATGGCACAGTGTCAGGTAGTGTTTTGTTCTGTTGTATGTAGGGTCACAATGAGTCAGACCTGACTTGACAGTATCTAACAACATTTGTGTATGGTATAAAATAAGGGCCCAATTTCATTCTTGAACATGTGTATATCCAGTTTTCCCAACACCATTTACTGAAAAGACTCTCCAATTGTGTGTTCTTAGCACTTTTATTGAGGAGCAACAACTGTAAATATATGGATTTATTTCTAGACTCTTTATCCTGCTCCATTGGCTCATGGGTCCTTTGTGGTGCCAGTATCATGTTGTTCTGATTACTATATCTTTGTGGTGTATTTTGAATTTGGGCAGTTTGATGCCTCTGTTCTTTTTGCACAGGATTGCTTTAACTATTCATACTCTTCTGAGATCCTATAAGTTTAAGTTTTTTTTCAATTTCTGTGAATAATATCAACAGAATTTTGACACATTGCATTGAGTCTAAAGATCACTTTGGATATTAATTCTGGTTCATGAACCCAGGATATCTGTATATTTGCATTTTCTTCAGTTTCTTTCATAAATATTTTATAATTCTCCATGAACTGATTTTTTTACTCCATGATTAAATTTATTTCTATTTTTTTGGCTTAGAACTTATTGGAAATGAGATTATTTTCATTTGTTGTCAGTTTATGAAAATGCCATTGATTTTTATATGAAGGTTTTTATTGTACAACCTTATTAAATATTTGGTATTGTGAAAGGTTTTTGGTGGCATCATTAGAGATTTCTGTTTATAAGATTATTTTGTCTGTAGAAAGAGTTCTACTTCTTTTATTATTTGGATGCCTCTTATTCCTTTTTCTTGTCTGATGCTCTGCATAAAACATCTAGTAAGATATTGAAGAGAATTGGTGAGAGTAGACATCCTTGTCTTGTTCCCAACCTTAAGGGAAATGCTTTATAATTTTCACCATTGAGTATGATGTTGGCTATGGGCTTGTCATATATACTTTTATTATGGAGAAGTATATTCCTTCTATATTTAATTTGCTGAAGATTTTTATCATGAGAGAATGTTGAATTTTGTAAAATGCTTTTTTCCTATGTGTATTGAAATGATCATGAGTTTTATTCTTTATTCTATTATTGCATTATATCCACTTGCTTATTTGTATATATTAAAACATCCTTGCATGTCAGGGATATATCCCACTTAATCAAGGTGTATGACTCTTTTAAGGTGCTTTTAAATTCAGTCATGAATATTTTGTTGAATACATTTTCTTATTAATTAGTATCTTAATTGTACATATTTATGGGGTACAGAATGATAATTCAGTTCATGTATACAGTTTGCAACTATCAATTCAGGAGTGTTAACACTTCCTTTTACATTTAAAAAAACATTTTACAAAAACAATCTTAACTAACATGTAACAATAATTGTACATAGTTATGAGGTAGAGTATGATTTTTTAAATTACATACAGAATAGTGAGATTCATTATGAGATTTTCATAAAATTGTACCCTGCACTTTTCATTTGTTTTCTCCCTCTTTACCTCCCTATGTTGCTCCCTATCCCCAATTTTCCCATCTCCCCACCTTGCACTTGTTCTCTCCCACCTGTTAATGATGGGTCATCTTCATCTTGTATTTTCTAATATTCTTAGGTATATACAATATATACAATTGTATGTATGTGTGTGTGTGTGTAGGTATATATGTATGTGTGTATGTATGTATGTATATGTGTGTATGTGTATATGTGTGTATGTGTGTATATATATATGTATGCGTATATATATATATATATATATATATATATATATATATATATATATTCCCCTTAAGGTAGCTCTAGCTCCAAAATATGAGTGAAAACCTGCAAGATTTCTTCTTTGTTATTGGTACATAGCAATGCTACTGAGTTTTGAATATTAGCTTTGTATCCGGCTACTTTGCTGGAAGAGCTAATTAGATCCAAGAATTTTCAATTGGAGGCTTTAGGCTCTTTTAAGTTTAGGATCATGTCATCTTCAAGTAGCGATAATTTGATGTCTTCCTTCCCTATAAGTATCCCTTTTATTTCTTTCTCTTGCTGTATTGCTCCTGCTAGAACTTTAATCACTATATCGAATAGAAGTGGAGAGAGTGGACACTCTTGTCTTTTTCTTGATTTTAGTTGGAATACTTTTAGTTTATTCCCATTCAGCATAATGTTGGCTCTAGGTTTGTTGTATATAGCCTTCATGATGTTAAGTATGTCCCTTATATTCCTAATTTGTTCAGTACTTGTATCATGAAGCGATGTGGAAATTTGTCAAAGACTTTTTCTGAATCCACTGAGATGATCATACGATTTCTGTCACTGTGTCTGTTGATGTGTATATTGAACTTGCCTTGCATTGATTTGTGTATGTTGAACTTGCCTTGCATCTGTGGAATTAATCCCACTTGGTTATGGTGTATGATTTTTTTATGTGATGATGAATTCAATTTGCAAGTATTTTATTGAGGATCTTTGCATCTTTGTTCATCAGAGAAATTGGTCCATAGTTTTCTTTGTTTGCTGTGTCCCTATCTGGTTTTATATCAGGGTGATATTGGGTTTGTAGAATGAATTTGAAAATATACCTTCCTTTTCTATTCTATGGAATAGTTTGATGAGGATATGTATTAATTCTTCTTTAAAAGTTTGATAGGATTCAGGTTTGAACCCATCAGGACCTGAGATTTTCTTTGTTGGGAAGTTCCTTTTTACTGGTTTAATTTAATTACTTGTTATATGTCTGTTTACATTATTTGTATCCTCTGGATTTAATTTTGATGTTAAGAAACATCAATTTCTTCTGTATTTTCCCTTCTTTGGGAGTAAAAGTTCTCAAAGTAATCTGTGATGATACTCAGTATTGCATTGAAATCTTTTGTTATGTATGAACCCTTTTCATCTCTAAATTTATTAATTTGAGTTTCCTCTTTCTCTTTCTTATGGAGGTCATTTAGCTAAAGGTTTGTCAATTGTGTTTATCTTTTCCAAGAACCAACTCTTGGTTTCACTTATTCTTTGTGCTTTTTTCTCATTTCTAATTCATTGATTTCTTCCTTGATCCTAATATTTCTTTTTGTCTGCTAGTTTCAGAGTAGGCATGTTGTTGTTTGTCTAATGGCTTCAAGTGTATCATTCAGTTATTTATTTGAGCTTTCTCTAACTTTTTGATGTGGCTATGAATTTCCCTTATGGAATTGGATTTGTTGTATCCCACAGGTTTTGGTAGGTTCTATTTTCATTTGCATTGATTCTAGAAACTTATAAATTTTCTTTTCTGTTTTTTTTTTTGATGACCCATTGATTGTTCAAATTGTGCATTTAATGTCCTTGTATTTGTAACATTCTTATAGTTTCTCTTGATATTGATTCTAGCTTTATTCCTTTATGATCTGATAGGAATCAAAGAGTGATTTGTGTTTTGTTTGTTTGTTTTTATTTTTATTTTTTGTATTCTATTTCTGTGCGAAGAATTAGCTTGAGTGTGAACTGAAGGTCTGCTCAGGCTTTTATTAGCCCATTCTTTTCCATAGTCATGTTTGGTTACTAATTTTTCCCACATGTACAGTTCCTTTCGAGTATCTTAGTTTATGATGTCTGTATCCAAAAAGGGAAGCAAAAAATGAAAAGGGAGTGGATATAAGGGCTTTGATATTTTAAACTTGCAACAATGGAAGGAATGTGCAACAATAATGGTTTCCATCTCTTTTCTTTTTGTCTAAGAATCAGTAATCAGAGCACATATCCCAAATATTTAGAGGATAACATGCTTTTGTGCCCAGTATGTGTCCTACAATTTGTGTGAAAACTTTTTCAGGAGCACATAAATATCTTCTTGTCACAGTGTAGTTATCTTTTACTTCCTTGATTAAATTTATTGATAAGTGTTTGATTATCATAGATGGAATTTTTTATTATGTACCCTTCAGATAATTTGTTATTGGTGTATACATACAAGTGATTTCTGGATGATGGTCTTATAAATTGCAATTTTACTAAAATTATTAGTTCTAAATTATTATTATTATCATTATTAGTTTTTAGGGTTTTCTACAAATTAGATCATGTCTCTGCATAAAGGATAATTTCATTCTTCCCTTCTGGCTTGGATGACTATTATTTCTTATTTTTGCCTAATTGCTCTGGCTAAGACTTCCTGTGGGCCTGGGGTTTATCTCAGTTTTTAGAGTACAGCTTTACAATCTCTAAGGCCCTGGGATCAATCCCCAGCATCCCCAAAATGGGAGAAAGACCTGAAATCTCACTCCCAAAACCATCCCGAAATAATCAACCATCAAAATCCCTAGGAATAACAGAGAAGCACTGACAAAATGCTGGGCATGATACAGTGTCAGGGAGTCTTCCATTCTGTTGTACTCAAGGTCACTATGAGTTGGACCAGACTCAATGATGCCTAACAACAACCAAAGACTTTTACTTTTTTTTTTTTACCATTTATTAAGATTTTAGCTGTGGTTCTACTAGCTTATGATTATATAACTTGGAAATAACACATGAAATAAAAAAAAGAATCATCTGTAAGTAGATACAAAGGTTGTGATTGAATGCTATGCAGGGTTGAGTGTTGAGAAAAACTATTGAAAATATGATAGTGTCTGAAATTTGGCCTTTGTGCAAGATTAAATATTCTAGGAACCTAAGATTGGTAAGACTGTTTTGAGAATAAATTCCAATAATAAATTAGCTTTGGGGCTATCTGTTCTATAATTTTAAATGATTCTTTCAGTTAGAACCTCATTTGATCATGTAGTTGACCTTTAGTAAACCTCAGTGAACTCACTAATGCATTGAAAGAATTAGTGGTAATGCATCCAGATGATAGAATAATACGCCATAATATGCTATTGGGGTAAAGCTTTTATACTATATTCTTCCAAAGGACTGTCTAGGGAACAATAGGTCTTGCGGATGATTTTATTTGATTACAGTCTGGGAAGTGCAATGATGCTACAGGCTAATTTTAACCCTTTAGATATAGGACAATACAGAGTTAGGGATCACAGGGAGGGTTAATATCTACATGCACTGAAAGAAGCTGGTCTTAGACTTTGTACTTTAGCAACAAGAAAGAGCTAATTTTGGAATTACTTACCTTTGGTAAATTCTCAGTAATCTGTTAGCAATCGATTTTGATCATATACCAGAGTATCAGATATTTTTAGGCAGTCGCTGATTTTTATGAATTCTAAACAGGCACGTGCCTGCACCTGTACCACCATGGCATTTAATCCCGTCAGATCTTAGAAGCTAAGCAGGGGTGGGCCTGGTTAGTACTTGGATGAGAGCCACCTGGGAACACCAGGTGATATAGGCTTGGGAGAAGGACCTGGCAATCCACTCCCAAAAAACAAGCAGTCATTTGAAAACCCTATGAGTAGCAGAGAAGAACGAACAATACTGTTTTGCCTGTGGTATTCAGGATCACTATAAGTCAGACATGGCTGTGAATCAGACAACAAAAACAAAACAGGCAAACATAAGTACTAGATGTGGTACAGGCTATTGATTCTGTTCTATTTGTTAAGGGGTGTGAGATGGAGAAGTGAGACTGCCATTCAGGCATCATGCCATTCAGGATCAAAGAATGAGGATGACAAAGATTTCATTTTGTGTATTATGTCTGATAATTTTGTGGCAATTACCTAAAAGGTCATTTTGAGAAAGTCTGAGATAACAGCCAGCTCTACAGGAAAGTGTGCCATGATTAGCTAATGGCTTTGAGCCTGGGTAGAGGACAAAGGAGTAAGAGAATGTTTTTTGGTATTCCTTGCAAGTACAAATTGTGATTGATATTAAATTTTATAATAAGTAAAAAAGGACAAGGTCATGGGGCATGCTGAGTAAGGGGTTGTATTTCTGTACTACACTGTGCTTAAGAGTTAAGCTTTAAAAGCTCAACATGTACCAGCATAAGGGTGATGGCATATGCATGTATTAGTGAGAGGAGATTAGAGAGTATGTAGATTTTTCTATTGGTTGAAAAGTAAGTGTTGTTTAAGATTTCCTTGGAAGTCATCTTTGTGCATAGAAAAGATAAGTTTTTGTTATAGAGGCTTTTTATAAAGTAATATTTAGTTTGAATTAAGCTTATACATTTATAAACTTTATTTTGCTTAAGATGCTTAGTTTATCTTATTCTTTGGGTAACTTTAGCAAATTTTGGTCATAATTTTGATTAGTTTGGTTTTTGTTCACAAGCATGATTTATTGCTGTTGTTGTTGCTAAGTGCTGTCAAGTCAGGTCTGACTCATAGTGACCCTATATATAACTGAATGAAATACTACCTGCTACTTTTTAGATTTGAGCACATTCTTGAAGCCACTGTGTTTCTTCTCATTGTGAGTTGTGCCACAACAGCAAATAGAGGTCCCAGGGGCTCTATTCTATTCGCATCATTAAATTTACTCTAGTTTGAGGAGGCAACTCTTGCCCAGTCATCTTTTGAATGCCTTCCAACCCAGGGGCTCATTTTCCATTGGTGATATAGATTTCAGCAGCACAGTAACCTGCAAGCCCCCACAGCACAACAACCTAACAGGTGTGGCTTGATTTATGAAATTCCCTCAAATATTTTAAACAGAATTTATTCTACTTCTTTGTAAAACTATTCTCATGTATGCACAACAATCAATACTTTTGCAAATTCTTAAATAAATTAGAAAAACTTTAAATTGTATGCTGTGGATCTAAGGCTGTTTATGAAGATTAAATACCAGTATGCTCTTCAAATAGAAATCACAAGTCTAAGATCAGTTACTCAATGAACACAAGGCCAATCTGTTAGAACCTTTGAAGTGTCAAATCTTTTAAACATTAGAGATATTTTAATTATAAAATATAGATTTATAAATTCAAGTTAATCCCTTAGCTTACCATTTTGTAATTATTTTAGCGTAAGAGAAGATAAAGACTGTTTACTCTGAATGTAAGAATTTAAAAATTCCCATGTGAACAAAAAACCATATGGGCAACAAGTATTGCATATTACATGGAGTAACAAGATACGAAACATAAAAGATAGTGATCCCAAGATTTCAAAGGCCAGGCATAAACTCTAATTTTCCTTGGAATAGTTTATAAACAAAACCTTCATGCCAAAATTGGGTTATAACTTACACATTAGGGAGGAGTCTTAGTTCCTGGAACTCCTTTTGAAAAAAGTTAATGTAAATTCATATAATATAGAGTCAATTGTTTTAAATAATACAATTCAGTGACATTTAGTATGCTAAGTTTTATAACTATCTCCTCTGCCTAATGTCAAAACATGTTCAGTACCCAGGAAGAAAACCTGTACCCATTAAGCAACTGCTTCCCACCTATTTTCCCAAGCTTTTGGATCCTCCTCCTCCTGATGTCTGTCATCCACTAATATACTTTCTGTCTCCATGCATTTACCTATTCCAAATATTTCATATAAATTGAATCATATAAACATATTTTATGTCTGGTTTCCTGTACTTAGCTTAATATTTTTGAAGTGCAACAATGTTGTAACATGTATCAATTATTTATTCCTTTTATGGTTATATAATATTCCATTGTATGGCCATAGCACATTGTATTTATCAATTCATCAATTGATAGACATGTGAATCATTTCCATTTTTGGCTATTATGAATTAGTGCTCCTATGAAGATGTGAATGCAAGTTTTTGTTTAAATATCTGTTTTTGACTTCTTATTTTTGATAGCATGAATAATTAAACCAAGTTTTCTAGTTAATAGTGGAATTGAGATATTTATCAGGAACATGCTGTCCAAAACTCCTATTCATTCCAGTAAAGAACTGAATTTACCAAGGGCAAAGGAAGCAAAGAATTAAACTACTTTCCTCCAAGAAAATTTGAAAGCTGCCAAACATATTCAGAACCAAGTATAATTTGATTATTCCTTATATTCTAATGAAGTCTATGATTAGAAAGGGATGGAAAGGTCTCAGAGAGGAAAAGGATATGATTGATTATTAATTATCTCGGTATTTACAAATTGGTACTGTTTCTCCTACTCCCTTTCAATTTACCTTTAGTGAATCTGCCTTATGCTCATATATTATTGGCTAATGTATCAGTCAGTTTTAGCTTAGATATTGTCTAGAGAAAATAGGATCTGAGAGAGAACAATACTATGCTATGATGGTGTCCATTTGTAAATGATTCCCTCTAGTGGTTTGAAATTTTTGTCACTGTGTTGACAAGATTTCTGCCTTCAAAAATCTAAGAAAGACTCAGTATACTTATTATTGATAACTATAAAAATAAGGACAACTATAATTCTGAGTGTTTCTGGCTGTCACCACATAGAAGCCAGGGTAGCTTTTAAAATATTCATCAGTAATTTCATGTCTTTACATTACAAATAGAATAAACTCCAAGTTCTTTTCAATGTTTTATAAAATCTTGAGACTGTAAAGACTGCCTGTTGCTCCAAACTCTTTGCAGAAACATCAACTTCAGTAGAACAGGAGCTTCTCTGCTGGCTTTTCACCACCACTAAATGTTGTTTTGTTGTTGTTGTTGTTGTTGTTGTTGTTGTTGTTGTTAGGTGCCATTGAGTAGATATTGGAATCATAGGGATCCTATGTCCAACAGACTTCATACAATTTTCAATAGCTGATTGATTTTTGGGAAGGGGCTGCCGGGTCCTTCTCCCAAAGCACCTAAAATAGTGCTTAGTAAGTGATCAGGGATTAGTAAAGGCATGTGAAAGACTTCTTATTCTACTTTACTCCATAATGAAGCTTCCTCCTTTCTTCTTTCAGTACCTTAATCACATCAAACTCGCTGATCCTCAATCAGAGTCTTGACATTTGCAATTCCCTCAATCTAGAGTTATTTCCCCTAGCTTTTTGCATGTGAAGGAAACTTTTTCACATCCCACAAAATCTTAGGCTCCAAGAAAAGACAATGGAAAGCAGTACCCTTCCTCTTTCATGATTCCATATTCTGTAGCTCTGTTTATTTCTTTCATAGTCACAGTTGGCATAGTTTATTGGTGTATTTGTTTATTATTTTATCCAAGATGGTAAAATGGCATGTGCAAGTCTCACTTATTCTTGTAGTATTTTAAGTGCTTAATGCAGTGTGAATCATGTGGTAGTACTTCATTAAAAATTTATTGAGTAAATGAAAAAAGGGCATAACATTGCTCAATTTTTAGTTTGTTCAAGTTGATTAGGTGATACAATACTCACAGCAATCCAATTTCAGTGACCCACATACTTTTGATTTTATTATAAGGCCCTTTTTGATCACAATATCCATGAAGAAAAATACAACAAATTCACTTAACCCTTTAGCCTTCGTTTAGTATTTGGCAGATGATATCTTAGGGTCAGCAAAGCAGGTGGAGTTGCATGTATTTCTTGGTAGCATGAGATTTCCATGTGTTATTGTAAGAAAAGCTTAAGCCTTATGCCCTGAGATGCCCTAATTTTTAGTAGTGAACTAATGGGCAACAGAGAGGTACTGGAGAATCCTGATTTCTCTTTAGATATGTCAGAAAACTCTCAGACTATGGCTGAAATTTGGGATTATCTGAGTCAGGAACTGCTTAGGAAAGTGCAAAGGGCCTAAACTTTAGAATCTTAACTAGATTTGAGTTTTAGCTTAGTTACTCAATAGCAACAGAATCCTGGACAACCAATTAAACTATGAATTTCAGTATCATTATCTAAAATGGATAAAGAATAATGCACACCCCCACAGACTTATGGGTTAATGAAATTTAGGTCCAGGAGAAGGCTCCTGAGAGATGGTGGAGGCACTCAACTGTTGATGCGGGATGAGGAGTGTATGGAGATGTGCATTCTAGGAAAAGGGAACAGAATGTGAGAAGGTTGTAAGGTAGAAGACAGGTAATTGTCTGTTGGGAAAACTGAAAAGATAGCAAAACTTGATCTGACTCAAAGAACAAGGAGGTGAGTGATGGGAAGTGACCAGGAAAGGTGAGTCATGGAAAGATCTAGAGGAATGGGAAGCCAGAAAATGTTCTCCATCAAGGATGTAATGCCACTCAATTTGAATTTTGTTTTTGACTAGAGAGTATTGGATGCCTCAAGATTCATGAACTGCTGAGTTAGGTTTAGAATTCCAATCATATTGACCAAAATTTACCCATTTCTTGTAAACCACCCTTTCCTTCTCATTACATATCAATTTATCTAGATAAACATTTTCTCTTTAATAAGAACTTTCAATGCTTAGCTCACTAACTCTGGAACTTCAAGTAAATTATTATTATTTTAATTTTATTATTTATTTATTTATTTATTCATTGTGGTACTGGGTGTTGGACCCAGGGCCTCCTGTCTGCATGCTTTGCAAGTGCTAGACCACTGAGCTGCTACCCCAGCCCATTTATTTTTTTTTTCCTTTATGAGATAGGGTCTTGCTAACTTATACAGACTGCCTCTGGTCTTGAACTTGCAATCCTCCCACCTGTACCTCCCAAGCCCCTGGGATTACAGGCGTGCCCCACCCGGCCCAGCACTACTTAAAGTATTCAACCTTGATATATATCACTAGGACTTTTATGAGCATTGAGATGCAAATACTTGACATAAAGTATGTATTCAATTACTGTTAGCTTTAGTATTTTTTATTATTTTGTTTTAGGAATACATTCAGGACAGATATAAGATCTATTTTACGATAGGTGTTCCTTTCTGTGTCTCTCACTTTTCTTCTACCATGAGAACTACTTCTGTGGGATAGAAAATAAAAATATATGTCCTAATCTCGCCTCCATTGGAAATTCATTTACTCTCCCTGGACTAGTTATTTATCCCTGCTTCTCAGTTTCCCTATCTGTAATGAGGATTGAGGATTTGAGTACAAGATTCTCTTTGGGATCCTTAGCGGTCAAAATGAGCTAAAAGGGCTTAAGGCCCTAAGAAAGAAAATGCTGATATGAACTTAAGGAAGCTGGTGTTATTTTTAGTGCTCTGGTTGAAAGATGATGGATTTAACAATGAATTTCCCTTAATAAATTGTTCTGCAACAGCAACTAAAATGGCTCTGAAGAAGTCTAGACATACCTGGTCTCCCTGGAATTAGTAAAGCTGCAGAAATGTCAATTAAGACGAATGCCCAAGGCAAAAAAGCCATTACTTTTAGAATCTAGGAAGAAACTAGATATCTTCCTCAGGAACTTAGAATAGTTGTACATAAATTTTCTCCACTGCCTTCTTGTGACTCAAAGATAAGAATACATTGTTCCCATTTCATGAGTCTGAAGCACAGAGAGGTTAAAGGACTTGCCCAGAGTAAATTAACAGCCATTAGAATATGTTATTTCCTTACATCTGAGATACCATTGGACCTTTCCATTAAGCCATGCCATAACTATTATGACAGAATGATTCTGAGTTCTGTTACCTATTAGTCACAGCTGCTCTTGTGATGGCCTTGCTATTTGCCAGTTATGATGCTATTTAATGATATACAGATATAAAGATACTTGTGTTAGACCAAGACTGGCTTAAGGGTCAAGTTGTGAAACAGCCCAAGGCTGTTTGATGCTAAAGACATGAAAACCCAGGTATTCATGACCTCCATAAGTTTTGCTATTTTTTTATATCAAGTTATACTTCACTTATCCCTTCCCCACGTACTTTTATAGCAAACCTTATCTGTCCCATGTTTTGTTCATAGTGGCTATGAAAAATGAATTCTTAATATAATAATGAAGTAATAGCTATTGAGCTGAACTATCACAAGAATGTTCTGGGTCCCAGATTTTTAATCCTTAAGGATCATTTTACTTTTCTTTTTATATTCTCTATGAATTCACTGCTCTAAAAAAAAATTAGCTATCAGACCAACTGCATATATTAAGTAATAATTAATTTGCTTTCCCATTTTTAATTAGCCAGGGACTTAAACAGCTGGTAGATAGAACTCCAGATCAGCATGAGATGATTATACCCAGTAAAAAGTAAGGAATTTTCCAACCTTACCATATGTAAGTGGAAAACTTCAGTTAGGCTTTAAAATATCAAAAATTTGGTCTTGAAAAAATCCACATTTTTCAGTTTAAAAAAATACTTCAATTTTAGGGAATCCAGGCTAAGAATTGCTGACTTCACCTAATTCATGCCTCTTGGATTAAATTTTTTTGGTGAAAATTTTAGATGTTCCAAATGCTAGTGAAATGATGGGGGTATTATATA
>VMDO01001327.1:0-103802 GCA_007922755.1 Pedetes capensis | reverse complement strand
CACTGAGATGATAGTGAAGAGAGAGAGGTCATTGCTTTTTTATGATGATTTGCTTTTGGTTTCTAACCTGTATCACTGAATAAATGTGCTACAAGTACAGATCAAAGAAAACAACAAGGAAAATGAGGACATGTAAGTAGATTGTAGGTAGAAAATTTTGTTCATTACTTATCAATAAAACCTATAAAATCTTATCTCCTAATTTTTTTCTTGTACTTTACAGAAAGTTTGGTTCCAACATTAGCAGTACTTCTTTTAGCATTGCTACAAGAAATTTTTATGTGAATCTTTTTCTATCTAGTCAGTTCATTTGTTGGAAAGACTACATTTTCTACTTCAAGTTTGTTATGTGGGAAATAAGGTACTATTTTATCCCCATACCAGCTGAGCCTTCTAAATTTCTTATTTTTCTCCTCATCCTCCTTTCAAACCCTCACATTGTCTCTCCATTCCATGGTGTACTACACGTTCAAGTTCATTATCTAGATATATCATATCATAACACATTGTGACTCAAAAATACCCTGTCAGTTAGTGTAGATGAGTCTTCAGCTAGAGACAGAATACCTGTTACAATTAAACCCAACTTCCTATCCTTTAATTGTTGGTCAATTTTTCTAGGATCAGTTTATATGATTCTTTTTCCAAGAAGTCTTACCCACTAGTACTACCTGGATACGATTGATTTTTCCAGCTGAGTATTATGGCAGATACCTATAATCACAGCTACTTAGGAGGCTGAGGGGCAGGAGGACTATCAGTTTGAGGCCAGAGGCAGCCTGCAGAAATAAAAATAAAAAAGGGGCTAAAGGTGCAGTTCAGTGGTAAGATACTTGCCTAGCAATTGCCAGGCTCTGGTTCAGCCCTTCAGTACTAAAAAATAAAAAATAGATTTTTCCTGTGATCTTGAATTTCTTTTATATGTTGCCTTAACTCATGTGATGGTATTCATTTTTTCTTTCATGACAAACTCAAATACTTAAATGAGGGCCTTTTTATAAGTCTGTATTCATAAGGGCCTAGATTCTAACTTCTTAAAGAGGGAATCCTAGATTATATGCAGTGAATGAGTGAATGAATAAGTTCAGTTCTCAGTTCTTAAAATGGGAGAATTGAAGTACATATTTTTCTCAGTTCAATGTATTATGGGTGTGTGGCTTGAGCCATAAGACATTTGGAAGAAATGGTTTGATTCCATTGGAAATGGTGATGGGGCTAATGAGGGCATTTACATTTTTTTGTTTTGTTTAATAAAAAACTTGCCAAAAACAGTGGGAAGGAGAGAGAAAAGTTGCCATGACAACCTCCAACGCTGTACCTCTGAAGATTTAGTTTATGTATTTAAAAAAAGTGCCTTCATTTATTATTTCCATAGAGGTTGAGACTTAGTTAACTGCTAAAAAGTTTTATGGAGGAGGTTTTAATGATACCTGTCAATTTTAGTGAAGGTAAAGAGGACAAAAAGCCTAGTCTAGCTGGTGAAATGCACTTAGCCTCCTGAACTTTTTGACTTGCTAAATTAAATGTGTATGTTATCTGATGGGGGTAGAGGTGGGATTCAGATCCAGTATAGCTGGTCTGGAGCTAAACTGACCTAACACCATTTTCTGAATACATTGACCACCTTATCAAACTATTAGCTGAAAATAAAAAAGAATGAGCATTGGGAAAATCAGGTTGAATTGATCATTACAGGTGATTACTTTGGGATAGTTGAAACAAATATATTAAATAAATTGATGGGTGGTCATCAAGATAGAGTATTCAATGGATAAGCCTGAAGTTGGATTTTGTTAACAATCTTAGATGCTTTGCCATTTACTAGCCACATGGAATTGAAGATGTTACCTAATATCCAGAAGCATTTATTCATGTGTAAATTGAGTGCAAGTACCTACTTCATGGGATGTGTCGGCATTTAAAATATCAGCACTGGATATAGCACACAAGAGCTCAGAAAATGTGAGCAGCTGCTAATGCTGCTGATGGTAGTGATGATGGTGGTGATGGTGACGATGGTAGTGATGATGGCCATTATTTCCTTCTCAATGTGGCACTATGTTCTGTATGCAGGGTGCATCAAAAAACTCTATAGGGTTTGGCCCCAAAGAGTTTGTGATTTAATGCAGCCTGTGTAATGGTCATGTTACAAGTTAAATAGCAATAAAATTTAAATTTCTTAAAACAAAGCTCCCAACTATGTTCCCGCTACCCATCTCATGTACATCCCCTACTACTACCCTGAGATAAAATAAACAGAAGCCGTGTCCTATTACTTTCCTTCCTTTATGCCCATCATTCACCAATTTCTCATTGTCTCTTCTCTGATGTACATCATTCTCCTTGGTATGCCCCAATCCTCATCGCCTGCTGACTCATCCTTTTGGCCTCTGCTTCTTAAAAACTACCCCCCTAGCTTTCTCTTCTGTTTGATGGCACTTGAATTCATCTCTATTAAGAGGTATTTTATTTCCATTAATGTTTATGATACATTTGCCAGACACTGATAGGCACTGATCACAAAGCCCAGGAAATCATAATACTGGCCTTCAGGGAATTTTGGATTTTGTTTTTAATATTTTGGTTATCCTAAGGAGACTTGCTACTTTTTAATATCTTCTTTTTTACTACAAAGGGTGAATACAGAGACTGCTTATATAAATATTAAGTTGATAAAATAATAGAAAAAATGAGAGTAATTATAGTAGAAAAAAGGAGAATTCTTACTTACATAAGTCACATCTTAATAGATGAAAGTTAGCTAGATAAAGACATCTAATTGGACAAGGCTCTGCTCATTTTTTGAATGAATGAATGCTGAGATGCATCTTTTTCACAAACAAATGGCATATCAAGTCTATATTGCTACATTTAATTTGGTATATGATATTTCAAAGCAGAGGGGCAAGTACAGTGGCTACAGAAAGAGACTTGTTGTTGTTGTTAGGTGCCGTCAAGTAGGTATCCGACTCATAGCGACCCTCATAGGGTTTTCAATGGCTGAGTGCTTCGGGATTTCCTTGGGAGTGGATTGCCAGGTCCTTCTCCCATTTTTGCGGTGCTGGGAATTGAACTCGGGGCCTCAGAGACTGCAGCGCAGCTCTCTACCTACTGAGCTAAATCCCAGCCCCACAGAAAGAGACTTATTACATGTATTTGAATATGCCTTAATTGTATTTTAAAGCCAATTAAATTTTTTGTTTTAGAATATCTATTGTTTTATAATGAAATAGAAGATATTGTTCTATTTGTGTAGACTTTGGAGGAGTGCATAAGCTTTAAAGTCACTATCCATATGCACAGTAAGTGGTTGGATTGTACTTTTATCTTTTTACACGAAGAGTGATGGTAAGGCTTTCATTAGAGAAAAATGTCTCAAAAGATATGCTTCAATATTTGAAACATGAGATGTGTCCCTGGGGAGAAAGTCTCCTTCTGATATGAATGGGCCTTTGATTCTCCTGCCATTTGTGTGATGTTTATTTCCTTTCTGTTCATTTGTATAAAATATTTGTTGAGCCTACAGGCTGTAGAAAGCGCTGTGCCAGGCTCTTCATATGGGCTGGGGCCAGATCAAATCTGTGTCAAAAAAAATGCAGACTTTAATGTAGATGATGAGAATCTCTAACAGAAGATAGTAACAGAGGTAGGTTTAGTCCCTAGGGCACATCCTTCCACAAAATCTGTTCCAACTCATCTTTCCCCACCCCAAAACCAATTTGGTACCAAAGAACTGATCTATTTTGAACCTGAGTGGTTGGATGCATTTATCATCATCCCACATGTGTCTGGGTGAGAAAAGTAGTTTTTTGATTAGAGATGTGAGAAATTCTTCTAAGATGAGAAGAAAAATAATGGTATCACCTCTCTCTCTCTTACCTTTTCTCTCTCTCTCATTCTCTGTCTCTCTCCCTCCCATCTTTCCTCCCTCCCTCCTTCTCTCTCCACTGCTTGAAAGAAAAAAAATATCATTTTCCATTCTTCTTTTCTGAGCAAAGATGATACTGGGGGCTGTCATTTATTATCAACAGAACTCTTTCATTCCTTCCTCAAAGACTCTTATCTATTGTCATCTGAGAAGGACTCCAGGAATTTATTAGAGACAAAAGCTTTATGCTCCTTTTTGCTGGGCTGGCACCAAGATCCCTGCTCTGGGCATTTGTTGCTCATGAACATATAGACTTACTATGCTTCTCACTTTCTCTAAATCAGCTGTGTGGAAGGAAACACTTTGATTATAATAGCCAACCAAGTGCCCCATGGACAGATGCTAAATGAGACCTTCTTACCAACAGATTGCTTGATGTAGAGACTTTGGTAGTAACAAAATTTGTCAAAATAGCACTACTAAAGGCACAGGGCTAAGATCTGAGACGTTGTTGGCAGAACTTTCTGTTGTGGAAGTATTTGACATTTAAATAAAGTTCTTTCCTATTAAAAGTGTCTTTTATATACCATTTTACTAAAGGTCACTATGCTTGATTTCCAGAAGAACTGATAAACATACACGGTAAGGAAGTAAAATTCATAGACATTGAGGGAGTTGCACACTTTTATCCAGTTAAGCAATGGTGGGCCTTAAATTCTGTCCCTTGTCTTTCCATTTATGGACTGGTGTTTCTACCATAACCTGTGCAGTTGTATTGCTTCTGAATAAAATACTACTGTATTAAGCTGTTATTGGCTAGGGGATTTTCTAGCAGTGCTTCATAAAATTTGTGGGAGGAGAGTATATATAATAGAACTGGTTGGGAATTAAGCACTTTCTGAGATCATATAATGTAGACAAACTATTTTGATCACAGATGAGAATAAACCTAGGACTTTTCCCTAAACAACACTGTTTCTACAGTGAAGTACAATGGATTCTTTAAGCAACTGTGAAATAATCATATTTTTTATTATATGTCTCCCAAACCATTTCATTTTGTTGACTGTTGCATTCTCAAAGTTGGATGTGGTGGTGTATATCTATAAGCCCAACACTTGGGAAGCTGAGGCAGGAGGACATGAGCTAGAAGCCAGTCTGGTCTACATAGTGAGTTGTAGGACAGCCCTTTTACACAGTAAGACCCTGTATTAAGCAAAACAAAACAAAACAAACAGAACAAAACACAGTTGCACCCTCAAATGATTGCTTTTTACCCTGTGTTGTTAATGTTAATGGTTTTTAATCACTACTTTTAAAAACCAATGTTTTAAAAAACCCTTCTTGTATACAATTAGTTTTGTATGGACTTTAAATTATCTCTAGAGTTGTCTGTTAAACAGGACAAATCATAACTAATATGACTGGCATTTTTAACATTAATGCTGTGTTCATTTGGACCATGTTTCATGCTTAGTCTACTACTATATTGATTGACATGTTGTGGTCTAATACAACTGAAGTGGGAAAATATTTTTTTTATATTTTATATCCAAGATACTGTGGTTTTCATGAAGTGATTGAGGGGGGAAAAGTGCAGAGAGCTTAAAAATCCAGTGGAAGAGAATGGTATGCATAAGCAACTTATGAAAACATAAGGATGAATGACATATATATATTGTCTTGTAGGCAAATATTGCTCTGGGAACAAAAAATGAAAAGGCAATTAAATTTGATGTGGAGAATAGGGAAATGTTTCACAGAAGTATGACATTTGAGTTGGGCATTAAGGGATAAGGAGGATTTCTTCTATAGTTGAGTGTATGGGGAGGACTCCAGGCTGAAAGAATATCAAGATCTGACAGGATTATAGGGGTCTTGAAGTACAGGAAACCCTAGTGATTCAGAGAATTTGAAATATGACTAGAAAATTGGAATGAAGGTTAAGTGTGTTAGGCATGAATCTAGGTAGTGGAGGTATTGGTACGGAAATATGTAGGTTTGCTGCATTCAGCATAAGAAAAAAAAACACAGGATGATCCTTTCAATTGGGATTTCAGGTAAACAACAGGTGAATTTTTTAGTGTGAGCATTTTATAAATACTGGATTGGGGCATATATGTACTAAAAACTTATTATTATTTTTCTAAATGTCACATTTAGTTTAAGGAGATGGAAGCATTAATACAGACTTGATAGTTGCATAATAAATATATCAAGTGGCATATTGTTCTGTACTCCACTAACATGTATAAATAAGATACTAATAAAAATATAAGTAGAAAAATAGAAGTCACATTCAACTGATTGTCTTGCATTTTATCTTATAGAACTCTGAGGTGGAGAGGAACTAAAGGAGATTACAGAGGTGAAATAAGGGAAGGATACAAAAAGGACATTGTGGACTTTGAGTCTGGTAAGTTGATGATCTTCACTTGGTCTTCACCTCTTCAAATTTCTCAAAATGTCTAACAGCAAAAATGGCAGAGCCTGATAATTCAGGGGAAGTTATGGTTATTTGGCACAATAGAGGAAGGGGGCCACCGAGAGAAGGGAGGGGAGAAAGAAAGATTAATGGGGGATGAATAGGATCGAAGTATATTGTATACTTCTTTGAAAATGTCATGATGAAACCCATTATTTTGTACAATCAATATGTGCTAATTAAAACTGAAAAAGTTCTAAAGACAGATGAAGTATGACAATTTTTGTATTGCATTTGAATGCCAACAGAGGACATTCAATGCAAAAGGGGTAGTAAATAACCTGGTGTACAAAATGACTTTGTTCACTGACATCAACTAACATCTGTTTCTGGTCACCCCAGTACCTCAGTGCTCACACAGTAGATTCTGAAGAAAGTATATTGGTAGTCAAAACCATGTAGTAGCCCAGTAGCAGATATTCCTTCTTATTAAGGATCAAGTAGACTGTATGAATCCAAGAACCTACGTGTACAGCAAAAGTGCCTCTGTGCATGGTCAAAATCAGTGACCTATGTAGGTGAGTTCTTTTTCCTGTCCTCAAGACCTTAGGCTCTGTGGGTCTAGAGCAGGGTCAGCAAACCATGGCTAATAGTACGAATCCTGCCCACATTCTGGTTTTTTTTTTGTTTGTTTGTTTCTTTTTTTTTTAATAATTCCATGAGTTAAGACTTTTTTTTGGAAGGTTCTTAAGAAAAAAATGAATTCATGATAGAGATTGTATGTGGCATTAAAAGCCAACAATGTTTACTCTGTAGTCCTTTCAGAAAACACTTTGCTGATCTGTGATCTAGAAATCCCAGGTCTCATACAGTAGTTCCCAACCATTTTGGCACTAAAGAATGGTTTCATGGGACACAATTTTTCTATGGATGGGGTAGGATTTTATGTTATGAGTGAGGGGGAACAGCTGTAAATAGAGATGAAGCTTAACTTGCTTTCATGCCACTCACCTCCTCCTGTGCAACCCAGTTACTAACAGGCCATGGACCAGTACTAGTCCATGGCCCAGTGCTTGGGTACCCCTGTTCTAGGGAATACAATAAGAGTTCAACTACATGTAAAACTACAACTATTACCTGGTTATTTTAGATAACTTGTCCTGTGTAAGTCAACAGGCAGAAAATATATGTATTGTACAATGACACATAGTGTTAGGATACATAAAAATAATAAAGAAAAACAAGGATATAAAAGGGCTCAATGCACTATGTAAAAATAATATTCAGAGAAGGGTTCTTTAGAGAGGTGATCCTTGATAAAAAGGAATATGAGCAGAAGTGATTAACTCTGATCACCTTGAGGAGAAAGAAGTGTTACTACATATCTTGACAACTGGTTTATGTATTGAAGAATCTTTTATTAGTCTCTTCTTGTATTGACTCAAATATATAAATGGAGAAACCATGTTGTTGTAAAACAGGAACATGGTAACTAGAAATTCAGATTCTTTATACATAAGGGTCACTCTGCCAGGCAAGCCATCAGTCCAGTGGAAGAGCTAAATGAGCTAGAGGGGGAATCTCAAATGATTGACACAGGAGGGAGATGATAAACATAGGTTACATTCATAAGAACAACAGTAGCAGCAATAATTCTCTACTTGAAAACTTTCCTGAAATTGTGACTAGCCAGGATCCTGTTCTGACATTGTCTGGATAGAGAGAAGTTCAAGGGAAAAGCAAATGGAGATAGGTGGTAGAAGAGGTGGAATGTGGTTGTTGTTAGGTGCCACCCAGTCAGTATCTGACTCATAGCGACCCTATGTACAACAGGCAAAAATATATTGTCAGTGCTTCTCTGCTGTTCACAGGGTTTTCAATGGCAAATTGATTTTGTGGAGTGGGTTGCCAGGTCGGTCTTCCAAGCCTACCTGGTATTCCCAGGCAGTCTCCCATCCAAATAGTAACCAGGCCTGACCCTGCTCAGCTTCGGAGATCTGACAGGATAGGATGCCACAGGGCTATGGCTGCACGCATAAACTTATGAGATGGGATTGTTGTGGTTGTTGTTAGGTGCCATCGAGTCAAGTCCAACTCATAGTGACCCTCCATAAGGTTTTCAATGGCTGATTATTTTCGGATTGCCTCAGCAGTGGATTGCCACATCCTTCTCCCATTTCTGTGGTGCTGGGAATCAAACTCAGGACCTCAGAGACTGCAGAGCGGCGCTCTACCAACTGAGCTAAATCCCAGCATGGAATGTGGTAGATTCTGTTATTACTAGCCCAGATTTCATTTACCAGGCCCTCATACCAGCCTATATGGCTGGGATTTAGCTCAGTTGGTAGAGCGCCACTCTGCAGTCTCTGAGGTCCCAAGTTCGATTCCCAGCACTGCAAAAATGGGAGAAGGATGTGGCAACCCACTCCCAAGGCAATCCCAAAACAATCTGCCATTGAAAACCCTATGAGGGTCCCTATGAGTCAGACAGACTCGATGGCACCTAACAACAATAACAATAACATACCAGCCAATGGTTGCTGCTAATGCCTCACAATTGGCCACTTCCCCTAATAATGGCCTTGGGCGATGCAGGAGCTGCCTCTCCTAGAAATCTAACTCCCTTTTTAGTGGGAGCACTCTATTGGGACAAAAGGCTACCTTTGTTTCAAAGTAGGATTAACTCTGGGGTGCTCTTCATTCTCCAGAGCTCTCTGTAGGATCAGGCTGAATCTGGCTTCAGGCAAAGCTTTCATTCATATTTTATTTATGCCCTTATTGCATAAGAATTCCTTCTTATTTATCCTTCTCTTGGGAGTAACTCCTCTAAATAAGTCAATTTTATACAAGCTCTTATCTTTGGTTCTGTTTCTAGGAGAGCTGACCTAAGGCAAAGCCTTATATGATCTGGCCACTGCATGTTTTACTAATCTCATTTCGTACTACCTTCCCCTAACATTTTGATTCCACCAGTACTGGATTTTTTAGTTTCTTGTTTGGTTCTGCTGAACACCTGCCATTCTCAGGGCCTTTATGCTTACTCTTCCCTCATTGAACCTCTGTTCTCTTAATGGTCACTAGTCTCTTCCTTTCATTTCATGCATATTTCTAATCAAATGTCATCTCTCTAGAGAACCCTTCTCTGAATATCATTTTTACATAGTGCATTGAGCCCTTTTATATCCTTGTTCTTCTTTATTATTTTATGTATCCTAACACTATGTGCCATTGTATAATACACATATTTTCTTTATCTATGTGTGTATTGTTCACCTACTCATGTAGAATATAAGCTCAAAAATGGTAGAGAATTTTCCATTTCACTTGGTGCAATGCCCCCAGTGTTAGTAACAGTTTCAGATGAATAGTAGTTATTCCATAAAGAATGTTGATTTATGATAGTCATTCCAATCATTAATAGGTTGTGAATCTTGAATTCAAAACCTTGTTTGTCTGATTCCAAAGATACTTCTTTTGATTTTGAACCCTGACACTGCAAAACCATACTTATTAACTTCTTCATTTGCTTTGTTGACTATTCCAATTCATTGGCATCAGCATTCCAATGAGTTTATAATTCCTGAAACCCTCTTATCTTAGTTAAGGCAATTCCATCCACTATACCAAATAGAACACAATATTTTAGTGTCTTAACAAAATAAAAGTTTATTTTGTGAACATGCCACTGGATGGATAGACCTGGAGAAAGATGGATTCATGCTTTATTCTAGGCGTTTTTTCAGAGTCCCAGGCTGTTGAAATATACCATCCTGAATATTCACTTTCTAAAGTTCCCTGAAGGGTCAGTGGGCAAAATTAAATGATGAGGAAATGAGTGAAAAGAATCATGTGGTATTTTTTTATTGGCCAGGTCAAGTAGTAATGTACATAACTTCCACTGGCATTTTTTTTTTAGCCAGTAGTCAGCCATAATGCTCCGCAAATATGAAAAGCAAATTGGAAAATACACAATGCTTATGCTATCACTTATTTCCTAGCAGTGATTCTATACAGTGGGAGGGAGCATGGATCTTTGCTGGGCAATGAATCACATCTATCGCAAGTTCCCTCCTCTGCCACTGCTTATTCATGTGCATCCTTCTTTCCAAGACTGAACACACTATTCTTTCCAGTGGGAGAACATCTAATGTTCCATTCAGTTACTTCATCCACATCACCATTTGAACAGAATCTCCTATTGTTTGACTATTCTTGATCCAGAGAAAACACATGCTACAGGAGCTCCTTAAGCCTGTGTTTTGTAGAGGAATATAGAGATTGTTATTCATAGTCTTCACTCCACTGGGTATGAATTTCTCTTTTATAGTCCTTCCCTTCTTAAGTTAGAGACTCTTGCATGACCTAACAGTACTTTTTCTTCTCACATGAACATATTCCACTAAAATTTCTAACCGTTGTTTTACTAAGTAGATACACAAATATAACTTTACCTCTCAACTGATGCTCTGTAATCCTAAAAATGTTTATAACATTTGCAAGTTTTATTTGAAGTTTGTTTATTTAGAAATATTTCTTCTTTTCCCTTTTGCTATCCCATTATATGCTGGAGAGAAATATGTCCTTCATAGATAAAAAAAAAAAAGCCAAAGAGTAGCCATTATTTAGTTGATACACATCACCTACAGTTAGTTACAAGGGGAAATAGCTACAGATTGTGCATTAAAGACCTCGAGCACCCTCCCATTGCCAAGTCAGCACCAGATCCAGCATTGAAAGAACAATTGAATAATTAAATTCTCTTTTTCATGTTGACAGGTGTACAGGTAATTAAGTTTTATTTTAACTTTGTATTTGATGACAAAATAAGAGTGAAATCCTGCGGCTGACATTTTGTTTCCATTTCCTGCAAATTTGATATCATTTTCATCAAAAGATTAAAAGTATGATCCAACCTTTGAGTGCATTGGGGGAAATACACATATATAATGATTTCTACTTATTATTTTGGCTATTTAGTCAATTATTATATCAGTCATACTCAACTGAAGACATCTACCAATAACCAGGCCCTTGTGTAGTCCCCTACTACTGTGACTCTGGGATTGGTTCTGTGACTGTCTTTGGATAATGGGGCATCAATAAACATGACAAAAGCAGCCAACTGTTATATTTTCAAATACTTAGACTTACGCTTTGGAATATTGGAATATTGTTGCCACTATGTTTGAAGCCTAGGTTATCTGGCTAAAGAAACTATGGAGAGGTTTGCCAAGGTTTTCTGGCTGACAGACTCAGCTAAGCAACAGTCACGGGACTGACGCCAGACATTGGACCAAACAGATCCAGTTGAGTTGCCACATGATTATGGTTTCAAAAGGGTCTCTAGGGGAGACTGGCCAAATACTACTCTGACAAACTCAGCCCAAATCTCAGAATCTTGGACAAATAAGTTATTGTTATTTCAAGCCTCTGAGTTTTGCGAGTTACATAGGGATAGACAAGTGATACAGCTATGGTATATCTATTTTAAAAAGATACTTTCCAAACATGGTAATTTTTGTGTGTGTGTGGTACTGGGGGTTGAACCCAGGGCCTCATGCTTGCATGCTTTGCAAGTCTTGTACCATGGAGCTGCACCCCCAGCCCTTTTTTTTTTAACTTTTTTGAGATAGGGTCTCACTAAATTATGCAAATTGCCCCTGGTCTAGAACTTTTGATCCTCCTCGTCCTGCCTCCCAAGTCCCTGGAATTACTTGTATACCATTGCACCCAGCCCAAGTATGTTGTTGTTGTTGTTAGGTGCCATCAAGTCGGTATCCGACTCATAGCGACCCTCATAGGGTTTTCAATGGCTGTTTCGGGATTACCTTGGGAGTGGATTGCCAGGCCCTTCTCCCACTTTTGTGGTGCTGGGAATTGAACTCGGGACCTCAGAGACTGCAGCGCAGCGCTCTACCCACTGAGCTAAATCCCAGCCCCAGCCCAAGTATGGTAATTCTTAATGGATATATTACAACAATTCTAACTGTAGCCACTGTTGTCTGTCCTTGATTTCTTTCCATACCTTAGTTAGCTAGGAAAACAAGTGATTTGCTGCAGAGAATTTTAGCTTCTAGATACATTCTTTCACCACTCTCTCTCTCCTTCGTTTTTAGAGGGATCTCACATCTCTATTTTCTTTCTACTTTATGTTCTTTATATCATACTATATGTCCTTGGTCCTGTTGTTTTCAAATTTCTTCTAGTTGTGTTGACAATTCAGGTTTAGATACAGTCGAGGCAGGGAAATGACTAGCAAAACTCTTCCCGTCAAAGTTTTTTATCCTCAAAATGGAAGGTTGAGATATATTTATATTCTCAACCAGGTTCAATATTTAGTCTTTAACCCAGCTGGTAATTTTCACACCTTTTGTATCTCTGTATTGCTTTTTCTTGAAGCCCATCCAGGAAAACTTTAATCTCATGTGTGTAAAGTTCTCAGTGTTAAAATGGAAAGAGAATGGGCTCTACAACCAGTTCCCATATGCTTGAGGCATAGTTCTTAACTATTTTAACCTTATAATTACAAGACATTTTACTACCATATCTGAAACTTAGTTTTTAAATATATGCAATTATATTTTCCTTTGAAGATTTATTGGTAGTATGCAATAATGAAAATATGAAGTCCCTTGGGCAGTTTCTGTAGGACAAGTTAGGGATTCAAAAAATGGTAATTATCATCATTGTTATCATCAAGATTAAGAATAATAATTTGAAAGGAATTAACTTTCCCCCAAGCATGTTGTTCCAGTTAAGTGTGAATTACATTGACCTATTTTGGCATCCCGTATTTTGAGAAATTAATGTGAATTTTTCCCTTCATCTTTTATTGGAAGTGATTGACATGGAAGAATTAATAATAATAGTAGCCAGGAATTATTGGGCTCTTACTACATGACAGTCACCATTGTGAACATTATATGTGTATTAAATTGTTGAATACACACAAGAGCCCTATTAGAAAACATAGTATTTTTGTCCTTGTTTTACTGTAGAGGAAGCTAGACATAAAATTATACCTGACATAAAGTTGCTAAAAGCAGTCCAGCTGATGAACCAGTGCCATAATTTACCCAGAGGAAAGATGTTTGGAAACTGTACTCATAAGTGCTATTTAGGTGTACGTTCCTATGTCTGGAGGATTCATTTGATGAATGATTAATGGATTATTTCTCATATAAACACCAAATCCCTATTGAAGTTGATATATTATCTTCCACACATTTCATTCTTCATTTATGTTATTTTTATTGTGATTTCCATTCAATCAAAAATCTCTTTTTCTTACATATCAGTTAAAAAATCTTGTTCTGCATGAAGGGGAGTCCATTCTTGCCTCCTGCTAATTACAGGAAGAAGCACCTGCAGTGACAGGACTCTTTTTCTTTCCACATGACACAGACATAAATTCAAAAGTATAGAACTGAGAGTATCTTAGAAACCTTCCTCTAGCTTTGTCATTAAACATGCAAAGAAACAGCCTAAAAATGATTGTCTTAATGCTATTATTTCTTTCAGTCATTCTCTCTTTCATTTCACAAGGGTAGGAGCCTTCTAAGATGCCTTTAGTTTTCCCACTGAGACAAATTGTGCCCTAGGGTTCTGTCAGGAATCTCAGTTGATACCCAGGAGGTGAAGGCAGCAGAGAACTCCCAGCCAAACACTAAGAGATGTCAGCTTGCCACAGCTTTATTGTAGTGGTGTGACATTTTAAATAAAGTGAGTCCTGAAGCCTTCCCCAAGTTGTGTTTGGTTGGTTGGTTTAGTTTGGTTCTCTCCTCCAAAGAATTTTAAGGCCTTTGAATCAGATTTTATTTTTAACAAAACTTTTTAAATCTTAGTTTTTAAAGGCCTGTCAAATCATTTTACTTCTAGGGCAAAAGAATCTCAGGTTTAGCTAGTCAGTCTATCCTGCATACTGTACTTGAAATTGGTACTCAGAGGAAGGAGGAAGTAAGCATTTAGCTTTTAATTGCTATCATGTGGTCAAAATAGACGCCAAAAGTGGAAATGTGGGGTCAAAATTGAGACCTAATTTATGTAATTGACCTAATTAATAAGAAAATATGCTTTGAAAAAGTATCTTGGCCTGACATAGCCTAGTGGTTCATGCCAATAATCTCAGCTACTCCAGAGCTGGAGACAGGAGGATTGCAGGTTCAAGGCCAGAGGCATCCTGCATAAGTGAGATCTGCTCTCAAGATAAAAACTTAAAAAGGGGGAGTTGGGTTGCAATTCAACAGTAGAGTGCTTACATGAGCATGCATGACATCCTAGGTTCAGCCCCCTAATACTTGAAAAAAGAGCACACATATATCTTAAATAATAAACATTTTTGTGGTTTGGGGTCTTTATCCCACAACATTGATTATATCAGAGAATTTCACATTGCTAGCTTAGAACAATGCTGGTTTTTCACCTGATGATACTAGTAAATTATGGTCTTTCAGAAGGACAACTTTGTTTTTTTTTTAAACAATTCACCAAATGGAATTTGGGATTCCAGTTCCTGATCATAATTATTGTTTTTAAGTACCATCGAGTTTGTCTGACTCATAGTAGCCCTATGTACAGCAGAACAAAACACTACCCAACTCTCTGTCATTCCTGGCACTATGTCCATGCTTCTCTGCTATTCATAGTTTTCAATGGAAAATTGTTTTGCATGTGGGCTGCCACGTCCTACTCCCAAGCCTATAACACCTGATATTCTCAGGCAGTTGGTCTCCCATTCAAGGGCTAATCAGGCTCAACATTTTTTAGCATCAAAGATCAGATGGAATTGGATGCCAGAGTAGTATGGCTATCAACGATCATTACTATAATTATTTGAAATTTTCTATAGGGGAATTTCAACCATACTCTCTGAGATACTACTAGGGTCAACAATGTTAGAAACACACTAGCTTCTTTTAGCTAAAAAATGTCTTCCTATAGTTTTTTTTTTTTATTTTGCAGATATATTACCCTTGATTTGCCTATTTTGGAGTTCTTATATGGATTACACTGGACAATTTAGTACTATGGAGGCATTCTTACTATATTAGAGCTTATGTTATGCTAGAGATTGAGCTAGGTGTTTGAAATTTTAAAAATGAAAATATGGGAAAGATTGGATAGAATGATAAGGCCCAAAAGTTTTAGTCATCTACTACAGTTCAGCATATGATCAGCACTGAGAAGTTAACTGACAAGAGTGTGAGAATATGTAAAGCGTGAGATGAGACCAATGTCCTCACTTGGTCCAGGAATAACTGAGTCTATGTCATCTGAAATTGTTGTCTTTGAATAAAATAAATCTCTTTAATATTTTTTATTTTCCTCTGAGAAATATACTTCCATTTCCCATCTCAGTTCTGTAATGCATGTGAAATCACACTCACCTCCTCCTGACAGGCACGCGCGCAAACACACACACACACACACAGACACACAGACACACACACATTTTTTAATGATGGAAACCCCATTAATTTTGATATTTTGTTAAGCATGTGATGATAGGTGCTATGGGTGTAGAATATTTCTCTTTATTGAGGATCCTTGCAGGTCAGAAGGTACTGAGTCATCTGAGATGTTTTCATGCTACTAATGTGAATAGTTCAGCCATGAATAAGTGGGAAATGGGATCAAAGTCAGGGTGATGGGATTTCTGGGGAAATTAATGCACTCACTGAGGCTTCCTCCATGGGCAAGCCTAGTTCATAGAACCAGGTCTACTAGACCTTGTTAGACATGGAATGTGTGAAAAAAGCATTGGTTCTAGAATCAGAATCAAGAGGATCAAGTCCTGACTTTACCACTGAACTGATTAGAGACTGAGCTAATTACACTCAATTTCAGTGTCTTATCTATAGAACATGGAAGATGGGCCCTGCTTACTTTTTCCAGTTATTATAGCAAGCCAATGAATGCAAATGCATGATTTCTTACCTTACATTTCTGTATAAAATACTGTCATTTTATTTGTGTTATAACCATCTACTGGTAGGAGAAAGTTCTATATTTTGAAGGCCTGAAACTTTTAGAGGAATATGATGAAATCTGGGTGGAAACATTTTCATAAGCATAGAAGTTTGTTTTTTCAGTACTTGGGGGTTGAACCCAGGTCCTCACATATGCTAGGCAAGCACCTTACCAATGAGCTACCACCAAGCCTGAGCATGGAATTTTGCTTCAGATGGATTTGTGTTTTACATCTGCCACTTCACCTTATTTATGTTTGATAATTTACTTAAATTCCATTCAGTTCTCATATACCTGTAACTTCAGAATAATAATATTAATTTCACAAGATTGCTATAAGTAAATCAGATAATATGCAAAAGGAAGTTAGATAATACACACAAAAAAAATAGTGGCATGCACCCTAACTAGTGAGTACTCTGTTAGTATCACATTTCATTGATTGGGTTAGCTTCTTTTCCCACTTCTCCTTCCCACTTCCCCTAGTTCCTATTCTTCCTCCTCTTTTTTTCACCCTCCTTCTGCTCCTCATATCTAAGGCTGAGGGTTGCTATGGTGACTATATATGGCACTAGGCCCAATGATTGCTAAGGACTTTATGTATATTAACCCAATCAATCCTCATAAGAACTTTGGATATACTCGCCATTCAGAACATGATTAACTGAAGCTAGGGGAAGTTAGATAATTTCTACAAAGTCACATAGCTAATAATAACACCATTAGAATTTGAACATGTGTGGACTAGCTTCATAGTGATTTCCACAGTTTAATTCTGGCTCATGCACAATTAAATGTGATAAAGTATTAATTAAAAACATGTGAATTGCTATGCAAATGTGAAATACTATTATGATAATTTTATGAATTATTAAAATAATGACCCTTTTGCTGCCAACATGGCTCAGAGGCCTTTAGCCTATGATTCTTGCTCATCTCTTAGATGAGGCTGTTTTGTTCCTTCCAGGCCAACGCAGTGGTCTTGACCCAAAACTCAAGTGGTCCATTCAGTCATCCTCGTCCTTTCAGCAGTGTGAGGGGAGTACAATACTGGCCTATGCTGGAGACAGGAACAAGTTTTAAGTGGTAAGGGAGTGAATTTTCTACCTACTGTGTATTTTCTGTAGACAAAGTGGTCTGGGGGAGTCATGACTACAGAAGACCTATGGAGAGTAGTAATGAAATCATACAAAGTACTAGGCTTGATTCAAAGATGGCCCACTGCCTAGGTCTGTACAACCATTTACAGAGCTGAGAATGTAAAGACCCAGTTAACATGACAGCATGATTTAACTTTTTTAACCTTCTTTACAATCTGCTTTTCAATGCCTCTTTCCCCCAAAACCCATAACCCAATGAACTATTTTAACATGCATACTTTATTGCAGAGCTACCATTCTGGTTATGATGAACTAATCTGTCATCAATGGAGACAATGAAGAAGAGGATAGAGATATCTGAAGAGACTTAACCAGGGATCTTTGATTAAATTTTACCCCTTCATGACTACTTTCCCTCCACCCTTTCTCCTTCATTTTTTGGGGAGATAGGCAGGGTCTTACTATGTAGCCCAGGCTGGTTCAAATTCTCGAGTCTTCTGCTGGAATAACAGAAGTATGTCCCCATGTCAGGATTTCCATTCTTTTTAAATGTAAGAAACAAGCCAGGCATGGTGTTGCACACCTGTAATCCCAGTGACTCCAGAGGCAGAGGCAGGAGGATCTCAAGTTTGAGACCAGAGGCAGTCTGTGTAATTTAGGGAGACCCTGTCTCAAAAAGTAAAAAATGGGATGGGGGGGGTGCAGCTCAGTGGTACAGCACTTGCAAAGCATGCAAGTGCAAGGCCCTGGTTTCAACCCCCACTACCAGAAAAAAAAAAGTAAGAAACCATGTCAAAAGTTTTAAGGAAAAAGGTGGATTATTTTTTCCAAGACTAGATATGATATTGAAACCTCTATCTGTTTAATTTAGAAGGCATAGGAGAGGCCCATGTGATGAATTCAGCAGCTAACTTAAATGACTTAATGACTTAAAAAGCTTCAAGAGGTTTGGTGCTTTTTTTTTTTTTTTTTTTTTTTGCCATGGCATTGCCCAGAATCCAGCCAAGGGAATTTGAACATTTGTCTTAAAAGTTTGTTTTCTTACCTACCTCCATGTTTCCAACTTTTAAGTTCACTTAAGCAAATCTACCATTTTGTACAAGTTCTATTTAATCCTTGACCTTTCACCATGGACTTAACTATTCTTAAAGAAGAATGAAAAAATTGTTCTTGAGTTTACACTCATAAATGTCTCTCTACTATGAAACTAATTGGGCTTTGGGTTATTTTTAACCATTTAATCAACTGAGCTACCTAATATATATCTATTTATGTTGTAATTTGGTGCTGTTGAGTTGGGTCCAACTCATAGAAACCCCATGTACAACAGAACAAGCATTCCTCAATACTGTGCCATGCCTGCTGTGAGGGCTTGTCTGCTACTCATAGAGTTTTCAATGGCTGATTATTTTCAAATTGTTTCTGGAGTGAGTTGCCAGGTCTTTTTCCCATTTTTGAAGGACTGGGGATTGAATCCAGGTGCTGAGAGCATGCAGAGCAAGTACTGTACCTATTGAGTTAAACCCTAGCCCCCACAGCTATTCAGATGCATACATACATATCAGAATATCAACTTTATTGTTGGGCACAGATTCCATTAGCTACCTTGAGTCCTATTATGTGATAGACTCTATACTAAGTTCTTCACATAAAGCTATTTCCTGAGTCCTTACAATGGTCATGGAAGGTATATCTTATTACACTTTCTCCCTCCTTCACCCTCCATTGTTTCATGCTTCAATTTCAGTTACATTTGGTAAATCATGGTCTGAAAATATTAAATAGAAAATTCTAGAAATAAATAACATAATTTTAAGTTACTTTTGTTACAGCATATCATTATGATTTTTCTATTTTACTACATGTATTTTTTTAAATCTATTACTTTATAAATTGCCTGCAGCTGTAGCCCTGTGGCATCCGATCCCATCAGATCTCAGAAGCTAAGCAGGGTCGGGCCTGGTTAGTACCTGGATGGGAGACCACCTGGGAACACCAGAGGCTGTAGGCTTGGGAGAAGGACCTGGCAACCCCCTCCCAAAAATCAATCTGCCATTGAAAACCCTATGAACAGCAGAGAAGCACTGACAATAGTGTTTCCCTTGTTGTACAGAGGGTCGCTATGAGTCAGATACCGACTCGACGGCACCTAACAACAACAACAACAACAACAACAACAACTTTATAAATTAAACTTTATCACAGGTATGTACTTGTAAGAAAAAACAAAGTATACATAGGTTTTGGTATTTTCCACTGTTTCAGCCATTCACTGAATTTCTGGGAATGTATTCTCTTCAGATCAAGGAGGACTACTGGATTTAAATTTTTTAAAAGGAGGGTTAGTAACTTCCTTTAGTCAGAAAGTAGAGGCTTTTGTATCAGAATAAGTTTCTAAACCTAATTTCTTTAAAATATCCACCCTATTTCCTACCTTTCCTTATAAGAAAAATATGACTTAATATTTGTTATCTAAGTATGATAAGAGCCAACAGCTGTAGCTCAGTGCTATCCTATCCTGTCACATCTCAGAAGCTAAGCAGGGTCAGGCCTGGTTAATACTTGGATGGGAGACCGCCTGGAACACCAGGTGCTGTAGGCTTGGGAGAAGGATCTAGCAACCCACTCCCAAAAATCAATCTGCCATTGAAAACCCTATGAACAGCAGAGAAGCACTAATGATAGTGTTTCACCTGTTGTATGTAGGGTCTCTATGAGTCGGATACTGACTTGATGGCACCTAACCACCACCACCACCACAACAAGTAAGGTAAATCAGACATTACTATCCCCGTCATACAGATAAGGAAATAGTGGCATAGATTAAAAAATAACTAATCCAAGACAACACTGGAAACTATACAGTGAAATATTAGAGATTTTTCTAAGGTATTGTGCAAAAATTATTACATTTATGAGATAGCCTGTGCAACTAACAGCATGAGAAAGAGAAAGTAATGACTGAGTAACAGTGATGAATTGCTATAATTGGCCAATTATTTTGTTAAGTTAAAGATAGGACTTTTTCTTTGTCAAGGAAAATTCTCTGTGAGAAAAGATGATTTTCAGTGAAGAATATGGCAGTAATTAATGCAACAAGGGAGTAAAATAAAATATAAATATTTCTACAGGATTGGTGAATATCTTCAACTCAGAGACTGGTCCCTTGTAGCCCCCTTGTAGCTTAGTACTCTAATTTTGCTTCAATGAATAAGCATCACTTCTTATGTTTGTAACTTTAAGATCATCAACAAACAATATTGCAACCCTGTTTCATTGCAATAGGCCCAAGCAGTTTTCTCTGTCAATAGGACTATGTATCCTACAATAATTTTCTGTAAGAATCCAAGACAGATTGTTAAGATATGAGGCAAAGCTGTGACAGGTCACATGTAAGATGTCCTTACGGGTCATGGGAACTCATATTCAGGTTCAATCTCTCTTCCTATCTTATCCCAGCTTCGAATACAGTACAGTTTCTTTCACTTTGTGTCATTTTGATATATGGACTCAGCATTACTATAAATGGATCCCAGCCCATAGGAGATTTTTCTGGCCTTTACCTGTGAAACTGAACAATTCACTTGGATTAAAAAGAACAGGAAGAGGAAATCTAAGCTGTTCTAGAATAATGCTGTCCAATAGAGATGTAATATGACCCACATATGTAATTTTAAACTTTCTACCAAGAGTCTTAAAAAGCATTAAAAAGAAAAAGGTAAAATTAATTTTAATGTTTAAACCCAAAGTATCATGTGATGTGTAATCAATGTATAAATTATTGATGAACTATTCTACATTATACACACCAGCTTTGTGAAAATTGATGTCTTTTTACCACATTTTAGTTTAAAATTATCTACACTGACAATTCTCACTAGCAACATGTGGCTATTAACTATCATATTGGGTGCCACAGTCCTGGACTTATTCCATCTCTAAGAAGCTTGCTGTTATTGTTGTTGTTAGGTGATGGTTGAGTCATATCTGACTCATAGTGACTCTCAGAAGATTTTCAATGGCTGATTGTTTTGGAATTGCCTTGGGAATGGGTTGCCACATCCTTCTCCCACTTTTGCGGTACTGGGAATTGAACCTGGGACCTCAGAGATTGCAGAGCAGCTCTACCAACTGAGCTAAATCCTATCCCTCTAAGAAACTTAATTACCCCTAACTGGCAGCTCTGGGGGAGGGTACATTGGAAAGTGTAAACTTGTATTGCAAAGGAGTTTGTTTTAGTAGTCACATGTCTATCTCACAGGAGAACAGGCTTTCACAACTAGGGCCACCAATGAAGAAGTTACTCTCCAACTGCACTCCCCTCTCCTCCACCAAAAACAGGACATAAAAAGTATTCCTCCCCAACTGAGACCACTTCTAATTAAGAAGGTCCACAGTAAAGGGTTGTTGTTGTTGTTAGGTGCCGTCGAGTCGGTATCTGTCTCATAGCAACCCTCATAGGGTTTTCAATGGCTGGCTGTTTCAGGATTGCCTTGGGAGTGGATAGCCAGGCCCTTCTCCCATTTTTGCAGTGCAGGGAATTGAACTCAGGACCTCAGAGACTGCAGTGCAGTACTCTACCAACTGCACTAAATTCCAGCCCATAGTAAAGGGTAGGATGCTCCTATACTCAGGAAGAGATGTGGACACTTAAGGATTATATAAAGAGAAAATCTGGCTATTACATCAGGCATTTCACCAGCTGAGTGATGTAATGGGCAAAGGCTTCTTTATTTTAAATCTAAATTTGGAAATTTTTGATGGAGAATAAAATATACTACTGTAATTTCCATAATAGCCTTGGTATGAGAAAGTTACACTCCTGCAAAGCCTAGCATGTGGTAAGAACAAAATAAGGGTAAAATGAGGAATTTATCCAAACTTGGAAGGACCCTTAGCCAGATAAGAACCTCCCAAGTTTAGTGCTTTTCAGTAGCCTTTCACTAAGAAAAATCTGGGGTTCGAAATTAGGACCTTGTTGCATACGGTTTAGTAAAAATCCTAGGGTCTGGTTTCAGAATGCTCTTGTATTATGTCCTCTAGTATAATGTTTATTTACTTGGCTTTCAATAACCTGAGTTCCTTCAGGACTGGGTCTATATCTTTTATAAGTGCATCAACAGTACCTGTTAAATAGTAAGTGTTCAATAAACACTGGAATTAACAAAGAGCCATTCTTTAGGTTGTTGATCTTCATAAAGTCATGAGTTATAAATATCTTTCAATATTGCTGTAGACAAACAAATACGAACCTTTTCTGACAATTAAAATCTTGATTTACACACCCAGGACTACCTAAGTAGCACCTTATACAGTAGTTAACTTAAGAAAGCGTGTTTCTTTCTAGTGGGTTATGAATTACACTGACAGTCTTCACAGGATGACAAAAAACATTCCTAGAGAAAACTAAATACCAATGTGAAGCAATAGGAAGTGCCAAACAGGTGGAACATGTAATACATGAATCCAAAGGCAGAAGAGATCGATGTAGATATTGCTGGCCAGGAGATGAGGTATGAACTAGGCTCAAGAGAGTGGGTAAAATGTGTACTCTTGTAAATTAGAAAGTCATCAAGCAGAAAAACAGGATTTTTTTCTTGTTGTTTTTATTTATGGACGAAGTATCCACTTTCGGGATCCCATGTGGCTCTTTCACAGCATAGAGAGTCTCAGTCTGGTCTTACTAGTGCTGAAAAAGTTGGCTTCAGACTCTCACTCAGGTTTTCCTCCTTGACATTTTCCACTGTTGAGAGGAAATGGGGAAACACACCCAGACCTGTGTCCTGTACACAGCACCATGGGTACTGCTGTAATTCAATAAGGATTATTAGTGAAAGGAGTAATAAAACAGTAGAAGTAATAAAACAAAATGATAGCCTGGTACATAGAGACAGAACCAGAACTACCCAGAAACACGTAGCTTTTGATCTGTTTGTCAGAGCGTTTTTAGATTCAAGTCAGGGACAAAGAAAAAAGTCAGAGAAGGTTAATCCATGTCTAGAATCCTTTAATAAATAAATCATTTTAAATGGAACATGAGAGACTTATTTCTTGCTTGCTTTTCTTTTGTTTAGCAATCCACTAGAGTCCAAAGTCTATCAATCCATTCTAATGAGTTCTTGGTTTATATGTTTAATTAGTCCCTGATGTCATATTACCATTGGATTTTGGGGATTGCTATATTTGAAAAAAAAACATGCAAAGAAAGAAAAAAATTACCTTCCTTTGTCCAAAAATAAAGCTGTACTGCATAAAGAATCTAGGTTTTTCCTCTTTCCCTCCCTCTCATTGTCTCTCTTCCTTCCCTCCCTCCCTCCCTCCCTCCCTCCCTCCCTCCCTTCCTTCCTTCCTTCCTTCCTTGATTCATTTTTGCTGCATTGTTCTTTCTTTTAATTTGGTTCATTTTTTATGTCTGTGGTACTGTTGGGGGAGGGTTGAACCCAGGGCTTTGCTCATGCTTTGCAAGTGCCCTGCCACTTATCCACACCACCAGTCCATTTTTTTACTCTTTTATCTTGAGACAGAGTTTCGCTAAGTTACACAGGCTGCTGTCTCTGCCTGTGGAGTTGCTGGGATTATAGGCATGAGCCACCATACCCATATTAATTTGGTTCCTTTGTTAGAAGACATTGATACTGTATGATGATTAATGGTGAACTTAGTGTATTTAAAAAAATGTTTAATTACTCCTCAAAAGCAGATTCTAATCTTTTTATTTAGCATATATTCATTATATATAAAATGATGGGTTTCAATATGACATTCTTATGTATAAGAATTCATCATGTACTTTGATCTTACCTCCTACCCTGTTACTCTTACCTGTCTCTCCTCCCCATCTTCTACATATATCATGTAATTTCTCATTTAACTTAAAAAAATACAAAGGCCCAGTGCAAATCAGTGTTCTTTTTTACAGTGCCTTAGACCCCATGCAATTTACCAGAAGATCTGCATTCCATCCAGTTCCATGGTTGTGACCTGCCAAGTTTCATTTTGTGAAACAAACAAACAAACAAAAATTCCTTAACTTTTCTATATCTAGGTTTCTACATCCATATGTGAGATAATATCTTGAGAATCAAATGTAACAATATCTGTAAAAGTACTCTAAATATCCAAGGAAGGTAGTACCTGATATTCAAGGAAGGTAATATTCATTTTATATCTGAATTTGTAGATTGTTAATGTCTTTATTCCCTAGCATTTATTTATTGTTGTCTGGCTTAAGAATCAGTACATTTGTCCTATGTTTAACTGAGTCTAGCATTTTTTTTCTTTTTGTTATTTCATTTCATCATGCTTTGCTACTCAATCTTCAAATATTTTCTTCTGGGGGAAAATCTTCCATCATAGGAGGTGAAGGAAGATATCACCTCCAATTGACTAGGCCAAAGGGCCAGGAGCTTCTCTTTGCCTTTGGACAGTCAAATTAAGGTACAGGACCTAAGTTGAGTCAGTTTAATATTCCTACCAGGGAGGAGAAGTCTTGTAGGAGTAGTACAAACAGAGACTGGAGTCTATGGCAGAAGCCTCTGGTCTGTCTCTTAAATTCTTGTTACATAAGCAGGACATTTGAAAATATCCACAAGATGTAAATCTTTAATTTTTTACTGGTCAAATAAGTAGTTTACAAAGTTGGTTTATCTCAGTTACTGTTTTAAAATGCATTCACTTCAGAAAATTCAGATTTATGGACAGGAAGAAGAAAATGAATTGCCTATAATATCATGCCACTCTAAACCACTATTAACATTCCAGTATAGAGCTGAGCGTAGTGACACATACCTGTAATCCCAGAAACTCAGGGGGCACAGGCAGAGAAGTTCTGCAAGTTTGAGGCCAGAGGCAGCCTGCATAACTTAAGGAGACCCTGTCTCAGAACAAAATATGAAGAAATGGGTTAAAGGGGTAGAACTGTGGTAGAGTACTTGCACAACATGCATAAGGCCCTGGGTTCCGCCCATTAGTACTGCAAAAAATTTTTTTTCAAAAAATCAAGTATATGTCTTGTGGTAATTTTACATATACATAGAGACATATGTATTTATACAGAAGTTTATATACCTATATTCACATACAAATATATCTATCTATAAGATAAATAAGTATACATTATATTCAATTGTGAGAATATATACCCCCATGTGTGTGTAAGCTTGTCATGGTGTGGGGGCTTGTAGGTGCTCTGATCCTGAAAATTATGTCACTGGCATTTCAGGTAACAGCAGGGCCACTCATGGTGGGCAGATATCAGCTGAGCTTCCAGACTAAGACAGACTAGGGAGAAGGACCTGGCAACCCTCTCTGGAAAATCTAGCCTCTGAAAACCCTTTGAATAGTAGAGAAGCACTGTCAAATATATTGTGGTGTTTGTTAGCAGCTGTCTAGTGGGGTCTGACTGGTAGCGACTATATGTACAACAGAATGAAACACTCCCCGACAATGTGCCACATATATGATCCTTTTTAAGTTTATTGTTGTAGTCACTGAATTAATCCTTCTAGTTGAGGATCTTCCTTTGTTCTGTTGACCCACCACTCTCAAACATAATTTACTTCTCTAGGGATTGGTCTTCTCTGACATGTCCAAAATATGAAAGACTAACCAAGCCATCCTTGCTTTCAAGGAAAATTCTGTTTGCACTTATTCTAGGATGGATATGTTGGTTCATATGGTAGTCAATGGTATATTTAATATATGTCTCTAGCACCATAATTCAAAAGCATCAATTCTTCTCCTGTCTCCCTTGTTCATTATGCAGCATTATAAACATATGTTGTAACTGAAAATACCATGGCTTGAGTCAGGTGCTGCTTCATCTTCAATAAGACTTCCTTAATTTTTATACCCTAAAGAGATCTTTTGCAATAGCTTTTCCCAATGCAATCAGTCTTTTGATTTCTTGACTACTGCTTCCAGGGGTGTTGACTGTAGAACCAAGTAAAAGAAAATCTTAGACAATGTCAATCTTTCCTCCACTTATCATGATGTTATTAACAAACTTGCTTACAAGAATTTTTGTTTTCTTGATGTTGAGGAGCAATTCATACTGAATTCAAGAAATCAAAGACACATTGCTTTGGGAAAAGCTGAGGCAAAAGATCTCTCTAAAGTATTGAAAAGTAAAGATGTCACATTGAAGACAAGGGTGTGCCTGACTCATGCCATGGTATTTTCAGTCATATATGGCTGTGAAAACTGGACATTGAGAAGAATTGATGCTTTTGAATTATATTACCGCATATACCATGGACTGCCAAAAGAACCAACAGATCTGTCCTAGAAGTGCAACCAGCATGCTCTTTGGAAGCTAGGATGGCTAGACTGTGTCTTACATATTTTGGACATGTAGTCAGGAGGGAGCAATCCCTGGAGAAGGACATCATGTCTGAGTGAGTGGCAGGTCAATGAAAAGAAGGAAAACCCTCCACTATATGGATTGACACTTCTGCAACAATAGATTTAAACATAAATAAGGTCATGTGCCTGTCACAGAATCAGGGAGTGTTCCTTTCTGCTGTACATAGGTCATTATGAGTCAGACATGACTCAATGGTGTCTAACAATAACAGAGTCAAAAACCTTTGCATAGTCAATAGAATGTATGTAGACATTTTTCTGGTATTCTCTACTTTTGGCTAATATCTCTATTGGTGTTGCATCAGTTCCTGGAGCCTTGTGTTTCATTAATGTCTTCAAGCAGTTTCCACCTCTTCCTTCAATAGTATTGGTTTCTGATCTTATACAACGTCATGAAATGGTTGGTCATGTACCAATTTCTTTTGGTATAATGACTGTATGTTCTTTCCATCTTCTTTTGATGTTTACTGGGTCACTTAATATTTTACCTGCAGGATCCTTCACTATTGCCAATCAAAACTTGAATTTTTTTCTTTAATTGTTTACAAGCTTGAGAAAGACAGTGTGTTCTTCTCCTTTTGTTTTCTATCTCCATCTCTTTGCACATGCCATTATAATATTTTTTATCTTCTCAATTTGCCCTTTGAAATATTCTGTTTAATTCTTCAACTTTGTCATATCTTCTTTTTCCTTTAGCTGCTCAACATTCCACAGCAAATTTCAGAATCTCTTTTGATGTGTAGTTTGGTATTTTCTTTTTCTTGTCTTTTTAATAACTTTTGTTTTCCCCCAAATGATGTCTTTGATATCATTCCCCAACTCCTCTGGTCTTCCATCATTAGTGTCCAACACATCAAATCTGTGTTTTATATTGTTTCTGAAATCAGATGGGATATACTCATCATCATACTTTGGCTTTCATATACTTGTTCTAATATTTTTCCAGTTTCAGTTTGAACTTGCATCTGAGTAGTTGATGGTTTGATCTACAATCAGTAACTAGTCTTACTCTGACTTTTATTATTGAGGTTTTCCATCATATTTTTCCACAAATATAGACAATTTTGTTCCTACATATTCCATCTGGTGAATTCCATGTGTATGGTTGATGTTTTTGTTGGTGAAAAAATGTGTTTGCAATGAAAATGTCATTGGTCTCATAAAATTCTATCACGTGGTCTCTGCAATCATTTCCATAACCAAGGCCATTTCTTCCAACTACTGATCCTTCTTCTTGGTTTCCAACTTTCCCATTCTAATCACCAGTAGTTATGAGTATGTCATGATTATATGTTCAATCAATTTCAGACTGCAGAAGCTGGTAAAATTCTTCCTTTTTTCATTTGTGGCCTTAGTGGTGGGTGTGTAAATTTGAATAACAGTCATATTAACTGGCCTTCCTTGTAGACATATGAATATTATTCTATCACTGACAGCATTGTACTTCAGAACAGATCTTGAGATGTCTTTTTTGATGATGAATGCAACCCCATTTCTCTTCAAGTTGTCATTCCAAATATAGTAGACTATATGATTACCTGATTCAAATGGCCAATTCTAGTCTATTTTAGCCCAATAATGCCTAGAATGTAAATGTTTATGTACTTAATTGCCCTGTTGATGATTTCTAGTTTTCTTAGGCTCTAACTATATATATTCCATGTTTCAATTATTAATGAATGTTTATAGTTGTTTCTTCTCATTTTGAGTAATGCCACATCAGCTAATGAAGGTCCCTGGAGCTTTACTCTATTCTCTTAATTAAGGTCAAATCTACTTTAAGGAGACAATTCTTCCCTAGTGGTCTTTTGAGTGCCTTCCTACCCTAGGGTGGGGAGGTGTTCGTTTTCTGGCACTATATTTGACAATGTTTCTGTACTATTCATAGAGCTTTGAATGGCAAACTGATAGACAAGGCCGAGGCTGTGAAATATAGTGCTGGAAAATGAGCCCCTCAGGCTGGAAGGCATTCAAGAAATGACTGGGGAAGTGTTGCCTCCTCAGTGTAGAGTTGGCCTTAATGATGGGAATGGGGTAAACCTGGGACCTCCATTTGCTGATGTTGAATGACTCTAGAGGAGATGAAACACAGTGCTTGCAACAATGGGCTCAAACCCTGAAAAAAAATCATGTCTATGGCACATTGTTGAGTAGTGTTTCTTTCTCTTACACATAGTGTGGCTGTGAGCTGGACCCAACTTAAAGGCATCTAATAACAAGGAGAAACATACATATTTATAACTATAACTATATTTATATAATGCATAACCATGTTAGATAAATTACCCATTAGCATATTTATACACACATAAATATTAAATTCAATAACCAATACTAACCACTTAATATTTTTCTTAGTATTTTTCTTATAGATTATCAAGTTTTAATAAAAAGTGAACTATAATAAACATTCTTGTTACTAAAATTTACAGATACTAATTTTGTATGCAATGTTCTATTTTCTCAGTCCTGTTTAAATCACATTTTAAGCTATGCTGACTCTCTTTATAGCATGAGGATAGAACCAAATGAGAGCATATTTTGGCAGTTCTAGGCCTATTCATTTAAAGAGTCTTGCACACTTCCTCTTCACTGCCTTTATTGTTATATTGTACTGTTTGCTTCTGCACCTCCAGACCTTCTTGGCTTTATCATTCCTGATCTTCCTGTTAGCCTTTGGTCCTAACATTAGATCTGGCTTCTTTTCTCCAGTTTTAAGCCTTGGCACTCTCCTCTGGATACAGCTTATACTCCCCACCTGGATTCATTCCCTCCTGACCATTCTGGGAAACTGTGAAAGTCAATCAAGCCTAAGCTTGGCTGGGTTATTCAGTCTGGCTGGAATTTAAATGCATGGCAGGAATAGAGCATTTATTACAGGAGGTTGTGGTCAAATTACAGAAGACTTGAGTGCCAAAATAAAGAGTTTAGACACTTTTCTGTAGACACAGTGGCCCCAATCAAGATTTTAAAATAGAGTTCACTTTGGTAAATTAATTTGTTTTTTGTGTGTAAAACAGAGTGGAGAAAGCCTACAGAGTGGACGCCAAGTAGGGCAAGTGATATGAAACCTAGGTTTGTTGTAGAAAGAGAGAGGAGGCAGGGGAAAGATGCTATTTTTAGAAAACACTGGGTAGGACTTGTTTGTCACATGGATATTATTATTGGTAATACCATCAACAATAATATTATGTAGATCTTTCTATATGCCATGGACCACACCATGTGTTTTACAGGGCTTAGCTCATTTAGTCCTTTTGACAGTGGGAAGTACCTATGAATATTTTCCTAATTTAAGAAATGAAAGACAAGGAATTAGAAAGATTCAAAAAATTTCCCAAGATCATACAATTAAGTGGTCTTCAACTCTAGTTTTTTTTCAAATTTCAATGTTCATGCTTATTAACTAGTTACCTGAAAAGTAGTAACAAAAATAAGGAACACAGAAGAGCACTAAGTTGTTAGCACTGACTATGCAAGCAGAATTATTTCTTAGAGGAAAGCATTCTTTTCAACTGTAATTAAAACTCCAATGTCTGCTTTGGATTTTCAGGAAATAACCCTTTTTATTTTACAATAAATTGGAATTACCAGCCACCCCTCCTCTCTTGTCCTCAAACCCCTCGCAGTTCTTCCTATTCCTGTTTACATGGAATTGAGCAGCCTGTGTTAGGGCTTTGCCTATATTGTGATTGCAGAATTAGCCTCCTGCTGTTATAACTCTGGTGCTGTGAAATGAGATCTCATGATAGAGTTACAGTCACTTAGTTGACACTGATACTTTTCAGTTACTGTTTCTTCATATACAAAGAAAACTGCTACCAAAATATTTATTAGTTTCTGATATAAAGCATCTCTCTGAATTTAATCAAAGGCAACTATTGTTAAATGTTAAGTTGGCAGCAGTTTTGTCACTGGAGGATATGGTCACAGAGAGGACCTAGGATTGGCCATCAATGTATACTAAGGATTTCTTCTTCCTAAACTGACTTCTATTATAGCTGTATACATACTACAAAATTTTCCAGCTAGTATGTCATAATTAATAATACAGATATGAAAGATTAAATTATAGAGAGTAAAGCTTTTATGTCTCACCTGGATGGGAAATAAGATGGAGGATAGCTGTTTTTATTAACATATATTGATTGTACAGTGTAAGAGATTTTGTTATTATATCTCTATGCATGCATATGGCCTAGAGCCATAGCCCTGTGGCATCCAATCTTGTCAGATCTTGGAAGCTAAGCAGGGTTGGGCCTGGTTAGTACTTGGATTGGAGACCGCCTGGGAACACCAGGTGCTGTAGGCTTGGGAGACAGACCCAGCAACCCACTCCCCCAAATCAGTCTGCCATTAAGAACCCTATGAACACCAGAGAACCACTGATAATGGTGTTTCCCCTGTGTATGTAGGGTCGCTATGAGTTGGATACTAACTCCAAGGCACCTACCACCAATAACAATGCATGCATATTCTTTGGTAATATTCACTCTTTATTTTACTCTTTCTTATTCCCTTTCCCCCACATCACCTCCTCCCTTCCCCTTCTGTACCTCTAGTACTTCCTCTTTTATTATCATGTACCTTTTCTCTTTTCTTTCTAGTTTCCATATATAGGTGAAAATGTGATATTTGTTTTTTTTATAAGATTGGCTTATTTCACTTAATGATCTTCAGATCCATCCATTTTCCTACAAATTTCATTCTTTTTATGGCTGAGTAAATTCTATTGTGACACATTTTTAATCCATTTATATGTTGAGGTGCACCTATACTGATTTCATAATTTGACTATTGTGAATAGTGCCTTGATAAATATGGGTGTGAAAGTATCTCTATAGTAAGCTGAATTTGGTACTTTTGGGTATATTCCCAGAAGAAGTATGGTCAGATCATACAGAAGTTCTATTTTTAATTTTCTGAGGACTCTCTCTAGTACTTTCCATAGTATCTGGGCTAATTTATTTTCCCATCAGCAATGAATAGATTTCCTTTTTTCCATATACATCCTTGCAAGCATTTGTTGTTATTTTCTTAGTCATACTATTCTGTTCTGACTGGGGTGAGGTGGAATCTCAGTGTAGTTTTGATTTGGATTTCCCTGATGATGAAAGATGTTGAACATTTTAAATGCTTTTATTGGTCTTTGTATGTCTTCATTTTAAAATTGTCTGTTCATTTCCATTCCTCATTTATTGATCGTCTATTTACTTACATTTTTGAGTTCTTTCTATATTCTAGATATTAATCCTCTGTTAGATAAATACTTGACAGATATTCTCCTATTCTGCAGGCTGTGTGTTTACTGTGTTGATTGTTTCTTTTGCTGTGCACAAGTTTTTCAATTTGATAAAGCCTGAAATTTCAATTCTTGGTGTGATTTCTGCAACCACTGGAGTCCTATTCAGAAACTGCTTGGCTATATCTACATCTTGAAATGTTTTTTCCTATGTTTCCCTCTAGCACCTTTAAAGTTTCAGGTCTTAATTAAAATCTTTGATCTTCTGCAAGTTGATTTTTGTACCAGGTAAATGATAGGGATCACTTTTCATTTTTCTACATATGAATTTTGAGTTTTCCCAGCACAACTTGTTAAAGAGTCTATTTTCCAATATATGGTTTGGGGATCTTTGTCGAGAATAAGATGGCTGCAGTTGTCTGGGCTTACTTCTAGATCTTCTCTTCTATTTCATTGGTCTATTTGTCCTTTTATGTGCCAGTATTGTTGCCTTTTCATTAAGATGGCTCTCTAATGTACTTTGAAATCAAGTATTGTGATGCCTCCAGCATTGCACTTTTTGTTCAGGATTGCTTTAGCAATTTTGGATCTTTTGTGTTTCCATATGATTTGGGGGATTGTTTTTCTATTTCAGTGAAGAATTTAATTGGAATTTTAATGAGGATTACACTGAATTTCTATATCACTTTTAGTAATATGGCCATTTTAACAATTCTGCCAATCCATGAGCATGGCAGATCTTTCTGTCTTCTAGTATCTTCTACCATATTTTTTCCAGTATTTTAGTTTTTATTGTAGAAGTCTGTGGTTATGCCTAGATATTTTATTTTATTCTATTTTACTCTACTTTACTTTTGGGCTATTATGAATAAGATTATTTTCTTTACTTATTTTTCAGCAAGTTGATTGTTAGTGTATAGAAACCCTACTGGTTTTTGTATAGTGATTTTGTATCATCCTACTTTACAGCCACTTCCAAAATAATCCTGAAAAAATCAGCCATTGAAAACCCTATGAATCGCAGAGAAGCACTGACATAGTGCCAGGCATGGCACTGTGTTGGGTAGTGTTTTGTTCTGTTGTTCATAGGATCACTATAAGTTGGAACCAACTCAACAACATCTAACAACAACAATTTTGCCAAAATTGTTTGTCAGATCTCAGTGTCTTCTGGTGGAGTCTTTAGTGTCTCTTACATATAGGATCATATCATTTGCAAGCAGGGATAATTTGTCTTCCTCCTTTCCTATTTGTATCCATTTTCTTTTTTTTCTCTCTTGCCAAATTGCTCTGGTTAAGATTTCAATCACTATATTGAATAAGAGTATTGATAGTAGACAACTTTGTCTCTTTCCTGATTTTAGAAGAAATGTTTTCAAGTTTTCTCCAGTTTCTATAATATTGGAAACAAACACATCAAAATATATAGTCTTAATCGTGTTAAGGTATGATCCTTCTATTCCTACTTTCTTGCATTTTTATCATGAAAAAATGTATTTTTTTCAAAGGATTTTTCTGTACCTATTGAGATGATTATGTGGTTCTTGTCTTTGTTATTGATGTTGTTGATAGGTGCTGTCCAGTCATGTTCCATTCGCAGCGACCCTCATGGGGGTTGCAATGGGTGACCATATCAGGATTGTTTTCAGGAATGAATTGCCATATCCTTCTCCCACTTTTTGCAGTGCTGTTGATTGAATCCGGGTCCTGAGAAAGGGCAGAGCAGTGCTCTACCAAATGAACTAAACTGTAGCCTATTCTTGTCTTAATTTTCTTTATATGCTGTATTATGTTTATCAGTTTGCATGTGTAGAAAAATTCTTGCATTTTTGAGGTAATCTAACTTGACCATGATATATGGTCTTTTTAATGTATTGCTGAATTTTTTTGTTACTGTTGTTATTCTACTCTGTTGTTGTTGAGTTCTTCTCTGGTTTTAGTATCAGAGTAATACAGGCCTCATAGAATGAATTTGGAATGTTTCTTCTCTTGCTATTTTGTAGAATAATTAGAGGAGCATTCATATTAGTTCTTTTTTTAAAACCTGGTAGAATTTAGAAAGGATTCCATCTGATCCTGGACTTTTCTTTGTTGAGAAGTGATGATGATGATGATGATGATGATGATGATGATGATGATGGTGATGATATCATTATAGTTTCAATATCATTATTCATTGTTTGTCTGTTTATGCTTTTAGTATCTTGGACCAACTTTGGTAGCTTGTATATGCCTAGAAATTTATCCATTTCCTTTACAGTTTTCCAATTTCTTAGAGGATAACTTTTCAAAATACAGTGGAACCTCAGCATTAGAACTGCTCTGGGCTTGAATATTTCACTCTTTGATTCATATTTGTTAGACAATTCTGATTCAGTGCTTGAACACTTGCTTGGCACTCGACCACCATGCTAACCCAGTTGAGACACCATATTTACTATTATGTTTTTGGGTGAAACAAAGGGAGAAACATCACTTTGCACATCAATTTCAAGGAGTAAAGACCTGTCCTGGAGCCATATTCATCAACTCATGTGGGGTTTTTGTTATTTATTTATTTATTTATTTACTTACTGTGTATAGACCTAAATATACCATACAGTCATCATGGAACATAACAAAATTTCTTGCACTAAAAGAGAAGGAAAAAGGAAAACAGAACAATTGAAGTAAAGAGAGAACTTATTGCTAAGTGTGTGAATGGTATAGATGCATCTGCATTAGCCAGTCAGTATGGTGCTGGAATCATTGAGTGCATTCACATCTTTTTCTTATTGAGGAACAGTCCTTGGCACTTGAACTGAGCCACACCCAACCATCCTTCCAGAACAGTTTGTGGATGAGTTTCAACATACCACTGTAATTTCTAAAGAATCTTTGATTTTTAGTGGAATCTGTTGTAATATCACTTGTTTTGCCTCTAATTTTATTAATTTGTATCTTCTCTCTTTTCCTTTTGGCTAGTTTGGCTAAGGGTTTGTCAATCTTGTCTGTCCCTTGAAAGAGCCAACGCTTTGTTTCATTGATTCTTTGTATTGTTCTTTTAGTTTCCATCTCATTAATTTCATCTCTGACCTTTATTATCTTTCATTTATTAATTTTGAGATTGGTTTGCACTTGTTTTTTCCAGGACTTTTACATTCATCACTAGATTATTTATTTGAAATCTCTCTGAATTATAATGTGTGCATTTATAGTTATAAATTTCCTCCTTAGAACCACTTTCATTTATACCAGAAGTTCCTACATATTTTTTCATTTTCATTTTTTTCTAAGTATTTCAAAATTTTCCCTTGATTTCTTTGATGACTCTCTCATTACTTTAAAATGTGTTGTTCAATATTCATATATTTGTTAGTTTTCTGTAATTTTTCTTTCTGCTGATTTTTAGTTTTATTGAATTATCATCTGATAAAGGGTAAGAAGTTATTCCAATTTTTTTATCAATTAAGACATATTTTATGTCCTAAAATATGATCTATTTTGGAGGAAGTTCCATGAACTGGTGAAAAGAGTATGACTTCTGTAATTTTGGGGTGGAATGTTGGGTAGATGTCTATTAAGTCCATTTGACATATGGTGCAATTTAAGTCTGGTATTTCTCTGTTGAGTTTTTTGGGGGTCTGGATAACCTGCCTATTGGTGAAAATTAGGTGTTGAAGTCACCCACTATTATTGTGTGGAGAGATCTATCTTTTCCTTTCTGTCCAGGAGTGTTGTTTATTTTATGAAATTAGTTGCATATTGGTCACATGTGTTTGAGGTAATGTGTATATATGTTTATAGTTGTTATTTCATCTTGATGGATCATTCCCTTTATCAATATGAAATCATCTCTGTCTCTTCTGATTAATTTCTGTTTGCAATCTACTTTGTTTCCTTTTCTGTTCTGTTTTCGTGGAATATCATTTTCCATGTTTTCACTCTTAGCCTTTGTTTGTCTTTGGTAGTGAGGTGCATTTTTTGTGGGAAACAAAGAGTCAGGTACTGTTTTTTAATCCAATCCACCAGTCTGTGTCTTTTATTTGGGAAAATGGACATCATTAACATTCACAGTTATAAAAAAGTATGTGTTAATTCCTGTCATTTTGTCTTTTGTCATTTTGTAATGTCTGATAGTTTACTATTTCCTTTTTTTTTTTCCCCCGGTACTGGGGTTTGAGCCCAGGGCCTGGTGCTTGCATGCTTTGCAAGTGTTGTGCAACTGAGCTGTACCTTCAGCCCTTTTTTTTTTTTTTAACTTTTGGAGACAGGGTCTCACTAAGTTATGCAGACTGCCTCTGGTCTTGAACTTGTGATCCTCCTGCCTCCGCCTCCTGAGCTGCTGGGATTACAGGGATGTACCACCGTGCCCAGCTTCCTTTTTCTTATTTACTCTACTAGTGGGAATTATGGGAGAAGGACCTGGCAATTCATGCCCAAGGCAATCCCGAGAAACAGTCTGCCATAGAAAACCCTATGAGGGTCACCATGAGTCAGATATTGACTTGACGGCACCTAACAACAACAATGGGAATTATTCTTTCCTTTATTCTCATGGTTCTGTTTATGTTTCTCTCCTGTGTGTAGTATTTAAGTATTTTCTGTAGTGCTGGCTTAGTGGTCATGAATTCATTTAGTTTACATTTATCATAGAGTGTTTTTATTTCTCCTTTAATTATGAAGGATAGATTTCCTGGACACAATAATGTAAGTTGGCAGTTATTTACCTTCAGGGCTTGAAGTACATAATTCCATGTCCTTCTGACATTTAGAGTTTCTGTTGTCTACTGTTATTCTGATGGGTTTACCTTTGTATGTGAATTGGTACTTTTTTCTTGCCAATTTTCATATTCTTTATTTTGTATACTTAACGTTTTTACTACAATAAGACATAGGGGGATTCTTTTCTGGTCTTTTCTGTTTGGCAGTCTAAGTGTCTCCTATATCTGAATGAGCACCTCTTTCCCAAGATGTGAGAAATTTTATGCTATTATTTTATTGAATAGGCTTTCTATACTTTAACTTGTATTTCTACTTCTTCCATGCCTGAGACTTGTGAATTTTGTCATTTAATGTTATCTTGTGTTTTCTTTTCATACTTTCTTATTATTTTCCTTTGTTGTTGTTGCTAGATGCTGTTGAATTGGGTCTGACTCATAGAGATTCTGTGTACAGCAGAACAAAACACTCCTTGATTCTGTGCCAGGCACATAATGTTATTTATGTTTAAGCCCATTTTTGCAGAACTGTTTCAATCCATCTAGTGGATTTTTGTTGTTGTTGTTGTTGTTGACCTACCACTCTCCCAGACAAGATGTCGTTCTCCAGGGATTGGTCCATCCTAACTACATGTCCAAAATTTGTAAGATGCAGTCTAGCCATTCTTGCTTCCAAGGAGCACTCTGGTTGCACTTCTTCTAAGACAGATCTGTTGGTTCTTTTGGCAGTCCATGGTATACCCAATATTTGTCTCCAGCAACATAATTCAAAACATCAATTCTTTTCTTGTCTTCCTTCTTCAATGTCCAGTTTTCACAGCCTTATGATGTGACTGAAAATACCATGGCATGAGTCAGTGGCACCCTTGTCTTCAACGTGACATCTTTACTTTCAATAATTTAAAGAGCTCTTTTGCCATAACTTTTCTCAAAACAATACATCTTTTGATTTCTTGGCTGCTTCTTCCATGGATATTGATGGTAAAACCAAGTAGAGCAAAATTGTGGACAACCTCAATCTTTTTTCCATTTATTTTGAGGTTGCATGCTGACCTAATTGTAAGGGTTTTTGTTTTGTTGATGTTGAGTTGCAACCCACACTGAAGGGTATGTTCTTTGATCTTCATCAGTAAATATTTCAAATCTTCACTTTTAGCAAGCAGAGTTGTCTCATGTGCATAATGCAGTCTTTTAATGAGTCTACTTCTCATCCTGATGCTGTGTTCTTCCTCATAAAGTCAAGCTTCTTGGATTATTAGCTCAGCATAGAGATTGAAGAGATATGCTGAATGGATATGCTGATGCACACCTTTCTCAACTTTAAAGGAAGCAGTGTTTCCTTGTTCTGTTTGAACGACTGCCTCCTCATCCATGTAAATTCTGCATGATTAAAATTATGTGCTCTGGCATTCCCATTCTTCACAATCTTATCCATAATTTGTTATGACCCACACAGTCAAGTGCCTTTGCATAGTTGAGAAAACATAGACAGACATCTTTTTGGTATTCTCTGCTTTTGACATCAGCAGTGATGTCCCTGGTTCCCCACCCTCTTCTGAATCCAGCTTGCATTTCCAGTAGTTGCCTGTCTATACACTGCTGTATTTGCTTTTAAATTATCTTTAGCAAAATTTTACTTGCAGGTGATATTAATGATATTGGTTGATAGTTTCCACATTCAGTTGGATCCACTTTTTTGGGAATAGGCAAAAATATGGATCTATTCCAGTCAGTTGGCCAGGTAGCTGTTTTCCAAATCTTTTGGCACCTCCAGTGGTGCATCTGTTTGTTGAAACATCTCTATTGGTATTCCATCATTTCCTGTAACCTTGTATTTTGGTAGTTCCTTCAAGGCAGATTCTACTTTGTCCTTCAATACCATTGGTTCCTCATCATATGCAAACTCTTTGTTATCATCGTCTAAGATGTCCAATTCAACTATCTTGTCTTCAACCTCTGCTATTCTGTCTTCCATTTGATCCAGTTTTTTTGGTGAGGATTTACACCAAGTTTTTATTTGAAACATTGAGCTTTTCATTTCTAAAATTTAAATGAAAAAATTTCAGGGTTTTTACCTTTTATTGAATTTCTTTCTTATCCTTCATCATCTTCCTATTCCATTCTTCTATTTATATTTATTCTCAATGAATTCATTATGGTGTTTATTCTTGTCCTCTTTGATTTCATTGTTCATTCTTGTAATCATTATTTTGAATTCTTTATCTGTGATTTTATTCATTTGTCCATAATTAGGGTCCATTTCTTTGATTGTTAACTTTTGGGGGAGCTAAGTTGCCTTATTTTCCATGTTACTTGTGATTTTGTGTTGGGTCTTAGAAGTCTGGGGTCAAGTCATTGGTTGGATGTATTAACTTCTTTTATTCTTTCAGTCAAATATTCACAATGTTTAGGTAAGACAAGATCATGGCAGAATTGAGGTGCAGCTTCTCCCTACTAAACTAGTAGTACAGCCCAGTAGCTAAATACACAACCAACTTCCATCTTGCTCAAGGCACTGGGCCATATTTCCAGCACCACTCAGAGATAAGAAATCTAACTAAAGGCAATCACAAGGGATAGATAAACCTGAGAAGAAAATACTGTAATATCCAATTCAAAACAATCACAACAGCTCCAATAATTATATTGAGTAATTATATGAATAAAAGAGTAGAGATAATATTATTCATACTAATAAAATTTTGTTAATAAGAGTAGGAATGGAAATAAAATAAGAGGAATTATCCCAGGAAATACTAAAAGAAAATATAGAAGAGAAAAAAGCAAATAGAAGGGAGGACAAGTAGAAAGAAGGAAGAATATAAGGCAGATTAGCTAAAGATAAAGTGAAACAAAAATAAAAATAGCAAACAAACAACAAAATAATGAAAAGAAAGACTGCAGTTGTGGGAAAGATGACAAAGAAGAAGGAAGGAGAGAGAAAAGTGATCTAATTGAAGACAGAAAGTAATAAATGATAGGGGTGGGACAAAGGAAAGGGCAAAAGAAGAAGGGTTTAAAAACTAAATCCTAAAAGCCAGGTGTGGCAGCTTGCCTGTGATCCCTCCACTTGGGAGGCTGAGTTAGGGAGATTGCAACCTCCAGGGTCATCTATGTCCTATGGAGACAAACAGTCTCAAAAAAGGTAAAAGCAAAAAACAAACAAACAAACAAACAAACAAAAACCCCATCAAACAACAACAAATAAAAAAGGACAGGGCAAAGCCACTCAAAGAAATTGGATAGTAAATGGAGAATTAATAGAAGTATAAAAGGAAAGAAAAGAGAAAAAATGTTGAAGAAAATAGGATAAAAAATTCATATGTGACTATTCAAACTTCTCAATTTGATTTAAATCATCTGGAAGGGGAGTATAGCTTCCCTCCACATGTTCCCACATTGTTCCCTGGAGATTCCAGTGATCAATATGTGGGAATTGTCCACCCTCTTCATTAACATTGTAGGTATTTTTTAAAAATTAATGCTTGTTAAAACCCATATGGTAAGTAATCGAGGACTTGTTTAGAGGGTTTTTTAAATTATTTTTTGTTTTCAAATATTATTTTTTTCTCTAGGTTCATCCTCCTTCAAATGTTGGCAGTAATTTTAAAGTCTTGTAATTTATTTCCCTTCCTTTTCTTCCTCTTTCCCTCCCTCTCTCACTCCCTTCTTTCCTTCCTTCCTTCCTTCCTTCCTTAGATAAAATAGGAAATCTTTCTTCTCTTCTCCCTCCTTCCTTCCTTCCTTCCTTCCTTCCTTTCTTCCTTTCTTCCTTCCTTTCTTTCTTCTTTCCTTTCACTTTATCATCCCAAGGCATAAAGAAGGGTTAGAATTGAATTTGTCTAATATTCACTTTCCTCTTTAGACATGAGAACATCATTCTAAACCACTTGGACAAAATCTATCTGCCAAATATAAATTCCTTCTCTGCCAGTTGAACCTTCAGGTCAATTGCTCTAGGAAATTTTCCCAAATTCACCAATTTACTAAGCTAGAAGAAAAGTTAAGAGCATCTGTTTTAAAAGTTGCTTCCATGTGGTCAGTGGGATCAGAGTAATGTTTTAAATGACCTAGCTAATATTAGAAAATTGTTTCTGATTTCCAAATTCTTGTTTTCAACCAAAGACCTCCCAAAACACTTGATCAATCCACCTACTATGACAATGTAGCATTTTACAAGGCAACGCAAATTTATCATCATCAGCATTGGACACCTAATATTTTGTTTTTAAACCTATCATCATTTCACTTTATCTTTCCTGTCTCAGTGAATTTCACTGCTTATTGGTCACCTGTTACCAGCAAGAAATCAGTCGTGCTATTGGGGACTTATGGGAACAATGTGGCCACAGTTAGTTGAAGATAAGTGAGGCCAAGAGAACTGAGCAAATTTGAGGTACAACATAAGATGTCTTTGTGAATTCACCCACTGACTATTCAGGTCTGCCCGTCCACTGCAGTACCCAACTTTCACATTATGTTGTTGTTGTTGTTGTTGTTGTTGTTGTTGTTGTTGTTAGGTGCTGTGGAGTCGGTATCCAACTCATAGCGACCCTGTGTACAACATGTGAAACACTATTGTCAGTGCTTCTCTGATTTTTTGGGAGTTGCTGGGTCCTTCTCCCACATATTATATTAGGGAGTTATTATTTTGCACCCAATTTGTACCTAGTGTTACAGTCACTGTGTCAATCCACCTAGTTGAGGGTCTTCCTTTTTTCATTGTCATGCCACTCTCCCAAACATGAGGTCCTTCTCCAGGGACTAGTCCCTTCTGACATATCCAAAATACACAAGAGGCAGGCGAGCCCTCCTTGCTTCTAGGGAGCACTCTGATTGCACTTCTAGGATGTATCTGTTGTTTCTTTTGGTAGTCCATGGTAAATTCAATGTTCTCTCCAGCAACATAATTCAAAAGTATTAATTCTTCTCTTATCTCCCTTATTCAATGTCTAGCTTACATGAACATATGATGAGACTGAAAATACCATGGCATGAATCAGGCACATCTTCATCTTCACTGTGACATCTACTTTTCAACACTTTAAAGAGGTCTTCTGCAACAGAATTTCCCAATGCAATGTGTCTTTTGATTTCTGGATTGCTGCTTCCATGGGTGTTGATTGTAAAACCAAGTAAAACAAAATTTTTGACAACCTCATCTTTTCACTGTTAATCTTGAAGTTGCATGTTGACTCAGGTGTAAGGATTTTTGTTTTGTTGATGTTGGGGTGCAATCCGTACTGAAGACTGTGTTCTTTGATCTTCATCAGTAAATGTTTCAAATCCTCTTCAGTTTCAGCAAGTAGAGTTGTGCCATCTGCATACTGCAGACTGTTAATGAATCTTCCTCCAATCCTGGTGCCATGTTCTTCTTCATAAAGTCCAGTTTCTCTGATTATTTGCTCAGCATAGAGATTGGAGAGGTATGATGAAAGAATACAGCCCGGAGGCACACCTTTCTTGACTTAAAACAGAAAGTGTTTCCTTATTCTCTTTGAACAACTGCCTCCTGGTCCATGTACAGATAACACATGAGTACAATTGGGTGCTCTGATATGCCCATTCTTTGTAGTGTTATCTATAATTTCTTATGATCCTCACAGTTAAATGTTTTTGCATAGTCAATAAAATGTAGATAGATATATTTTGGGTATTCTCTGGTTTTGGCTAATATCCATGTAACATCAGCAATGATGTCCCTGATTCCATGCTCTCTTCTGAATCCAGCTTGATTTTCTGGCAGTCACTTTTGAGTGATCTTTAGCAAAATTTTATTTGCAGGTGATATTAATGATATTGTTCGATAATTTCCACATTCAGTTGGATCACTTTCTTGGGAATAGGCACAAATATGGATCTCTTCCAGTCATTTAGCAAGGTAGCTGTTTTCTAAATCTCTTGCCATAAACAAAGTTGAGCTTATAGGGCTATATCTGTTTGTTGAAACATCTCAATTGGTATTCCATCAGTTCCTTGAGCCTTGTGTTTCGCCAATGCCTTCAAAGCAGCTGCCTCTTCTTCCTTTAGTAGCATTAATTTCTGATCATATGTTATCAATTGTAGGTATATATCTAAATCTAGATTTTGTCTATCAGAGAAAATCTATGATATATATATATATATATATATATATATATATATGATATATAAATGGAGTTGAGTAATTGTGACACTGATTATATGACCAACAAAACCTAACATCTTCACTCTCTAACCCTTTACAGAAAACATTTATATATATTTATATATACAGAAAGTATATATATATATATACATATATATATACATATATGTATATATATATATTTCTTACCCATCATTACCCTCTTAATCTCCTCTCCCAGCTCTCCTAAGTCCTTTTTACCTCAAATAGTCCCCATTTAATTTCACAACATATAGGCATTTAAATATTTAACATATTTTAAAATCTATAATTTGCTAGTTTTAAAGCCATAACTAATGTTAATCAATTCTCTACTGCACTATCTTTGCTAATTTTCCTTATCTTTGCTGAGAACATTGGAGATACTATTATAAGAATTTCTACTTAATTCAGTGTGCCAGGTTTTTTGTTTTGTTTTGTTTTGTTATTCTTTATTTTTAACCACCATGGTGTTATGAATTTGAGTTGAAAATATTTGTGGGAATTAACTTGTGTTTATGACTTTTCCCAGGGATTATTTCATATATTTTCTACATGTTAAGACCATTGTTTTCAACACCAAGGAAATTTCAAGGGTGAACAAGGGGGAAGATTTAATTTTGATTCAGTTATATTTAAAATGTTACATTTTGGTTTCCCAGGTTTATGGGAGGAGGAAATCTTCATTTAAACATTCTCCCTTGTAAAGACCCTGGATATTAACTGCTGAACCTTAGATCTCATTAAGCAGTCAATATGAAAGCCAATCAAGCCCTGAGGAGACCTGGCAACTTAGAGAGACCCTGGCTCAAAATGAAATTAAAGCATAGAGGTTATGACTCAGTGGTAGAACACTTGCCTAATATGTACATAGCCCTTGGTTCAAGCCTCCAGTACAGAAAACAAACAAACAACAACCAAAAAAGAGCTGTTTACTTTCTCTGCTAAACTGGGATTTCTGCTTTTGCTTATATCAAAGGTGAGTAAATTACTGACTCTTTAAATAGAGTCTTATTGGAATATAGACATGTACATTCATTCACATATTATTTATAGTTTCTTTTATAATGATGGAGTTGAGTAATTGTGACACTGATTGTATGACCAACAAAACCTAACATCTTCACTCTCTAACCCTTTACAGAAAACATTTGCAAACCGCTAGTTTAAAAGATCAGTTCCCATCATTTTGATCTTAGAACTTCCTTACAGACTTAAGCTGGGTGCAGTGGTGCACACCTGTAATCCCAGCAGGTCAGGAGGTGGAGGCAGGAGGATCGCAAGCTCGAGACCAAAAGCAGTCTGCATAACTTAGCGAGACCCTGTCTCAAAAAGTAAAAAATTGGGCTGAGGGTGCAGCTCAGTGGTCCAGCACTTGCAGAGCATGCAGGCAAGAGGCCCTGGGTTCAACCCCCAGTACCGGATAAAAGAAAAAAAAACTTCCTTACAGTCTTTAAAATTATTGGAATTACTAAAGATATTTAAAGATTATATGTATTATTTATTATATTTGAAGTTAAAGTTGAGAAATTAGAAATATATTTATTAGTTTGAACAACTGCCTCCTGGTCCATATACAGATTCCTCATGAGTACATTAGGTGCTCTGGTATTCCCCTTCTTTGCAGTGTTACCCATAATTTCTTATAATCCACACAGTCAAATGCCTTTGCATAGCTGATAAGACATAGACACCTTTCTGATATTCTCTGCTTTTGGCTAATATCCATCTAACATCAGGAATGATGTCTCTGGTTCCACATCCTCTTCTAAATCCATCTTGATTTTCAGGCAGTTCCTTGTCTATATATTGGTACAATCACTTTTGAAAGACCTTTAACAAAATTTTACTTGCATGTGATAATAGTGATATTTTAAGATAATTTCCACATTCAATTGGATCCCCTTTCTTGGGAATAGCCACAAATGTAGATCTCTTTCAGTCAATTGGCCAGTCAGCTGTTTTCCAAATGTCTTGGCATAAACAAGTGAGCACCTCTAGTTCTGCATCTATTTGCTGAAAGATATCAGTTGATATTCCATCAATCCCTGGAGCCTTGTGTTTGCCAATTCCTTCAAGGCTGCTTCTACTCAACATTTAGTAGTTATTTAGTAATAATAAACCCATTACACATTGACCTACATAATATATTTTACAAAAAACAATAAACTTCTAAAATGAAAAAGATGGCAGAGAAATGATTATATTTTACATTTTTGTAGTTCACTTTAAGGTCCAACTTCATTGAAGATTGTTGTTGCTTGTTGGTAGGTGCCTTTGAGTAATGTCCACCTCATAGCAACCCTCATAGGGTTTTCAATGGCTGATTGTTTCAGAATTGCTTTGAGAGTGGATTGCTATGTCCTTCTCCCTTTTCTGTGGTGCTGGGGATTAAACCTGGGTCCTCAGAGAGTACAGCATAGCACTCTACCAACTGAAGTTAACTCCAGCCCCTCATTTAAGATAAGTGTTCTTATTTGCTTTGAATTCAACTTGTTGAGGTATACTATTTTGGTTTACATATATGAAGAATATCTGATATCATACAGATATGTGTTTCTTTAAATATTTCATGTATTTTATATTTTGTAGTTATAACTCTCAGATTGAGTAGATTATATTTGGTTGAACCAAATATGTGAATCCTTGAAGATAGAAATTGAGATTGGTCTTCCCTAGGGGATATAGTATTTGCTACTTGCCTATAGGTAGCTGATAGTGCTCATTTGCGTACCATTTTCATCCCCTCAAGGATCCTGCTTTGATGTAGAGGTAAGCATATTGACATCTCCTGTAACAAAGTTTGGTCTTCACTTTGACTAATTGATCAAAATTAAATTTTGGTTTATTGATTTTTTGTATATCTTTTCCTTCCTCATGAAATAACTATATTGAACATGGTTGGGTTTTTTCTATTTATATTTTATGGATAGAAGGTGATAGAGTTTGGAAAGAAGAACTTGAGCTAGTATGGGCTGTGGGTGTTTTGTAGTTTTCTCCCTATACTGTTGGCATGGAAATCTTTATTGTTTTCACAACACTTATTCCTAGCTCAAGTTGCACTTTTAAATTTTACCTGTGTATTTTCTGCTTTTTCCATCAGAATGTAAATTCGGAAAGGATGTCTTGTTTTTAATGAATTCTTATGTCAACAGCAATGCCAAAAGCACAGTAGACTTGATAAGTAGTTAGCAAATGAGTGGATGTATAAAGCTGAGATTTCCATCTATTGATAAAATTAATTACTGTTTAGTTGGAACCAGTTACTGTCTCCTACTACCTAAAGCCTTGACTTTCGGTTTATCCCAAGAACTTTCTGTGTATTTATTAACTTTTTATACTCCTCTAGACATTTTAGCTGACAGTATCTTTTGTAGTCAATAACCTATTCTTATGAATGAGACAAGTGTATCCCAGAGACTGAAAGTGATTTGCTCAGGGTCACCACCTAGTTTCTGGTAGAAGTTGAACCATGAGTGCCTACTGATGTGTCACACATAGATCTTCACTTTTTGTAAAATATAAGAGGCCAGAGGGAATGCCCTCACTGATTAACATTAATCTCAAAGGAAGAAAATGAATGGGAAGCACAAATTTGGTATTCATTTGAAGGTTGAGGGCATTTCCAGGTCAAGGTATAAGTCAAACAGAAGAAAGAAACTGTAAAGAGTTGCTTTTGAAATGATTCTTAAAGTTATACTATTTTCTGTTTACTGAAAAAGTTTATTCTTACTTATAAACTCTGGTCAGAGAATTTGAGCTACATAGGAAACTAATGGATACCATTCAAAATGAGTATTGCTTCTCCAATTTGTGAAACAGTGTTTGAGCAAATAACAACCTTTCACAGCTTGATTCTGGTGTAGGAATCTATATCCACCTCTCATTTCTCCTATAAAAGCCTGTGATAAATATGACTCATTTTATATCTGTGTCAGTTGAGCAGCATCAGACCTGAGTATCATTTATGTGTCTTTGAAATCTCTCTCTGCATTACCCTGATCTTGTCAAATCTGACACTTTATTTTAAGGACAAATCTTTCTTACCAGCTCTGTACAGTTAAACTTTGTAACAACTTGATTCCCAACCTTTTTTGTTTTCATTTTCAACATTTGCCTTAGAAGTCACTTATATGTTAGGGCACTAATCAAATAAACCCACGTTTTGACACCCACATTAATATCAAAAGAGACCATTTAATGAATAGCATTCCTGTGGAGAAAAATGAAGAACTCCTGAAAGGTAGAATAGTCAAGATTGCATACCATGTGAAATGTTAGCATGAAAGAGAGAGGGAGACTTAGGATCCTGAAGAGGTCTAATGCATGAATTAGGGCAGGTGTTCCTGTTGCTGTGATCTTCCCAGGGTTATCTCCCTGTTCAGCCAGTGCCCTGATGCACGGAATGGCAGTCAAAATGAAATGGGTCCTTGTTTGGTGAAGAGATACAGAGAGCTGCCCTCCTCCCCCATGACTCATTAAGCTGGGTGTGAGGTTGAAGGAACCTTTTTTAAGAGTGAAAGGAGAGTGGAGGAGGCAAGAGAAAAGCTCTGGTAGGCTATGCAGAAATCAACTCTTCTAAATAGTGCATAGGAAAGTGCATATACGGAGTAGATGAGATTTGATCTTGCCAGAAAGCAAGCAATTTGAAGAAAAATAATATTTGAAGTGATATTCACCTAAAATAGATTAAAGAGGATCTTAAGTGTTGGCTGATATAATTGCCCAGTATCTATCTGTGCTTATCCTTTTCTATTCTAGAGTGTATCCAGGCCAAGACCTGCAGCTTATTAGACATCAGCGAACAGCAGCTGCTGTTACTGTCATGGATCACTTGATGGCCTCAATTCTGCTTTGGAGGTAGTGTAACAAATTGCAGTGAGCTTCCTCTAAAGAAATATACATATATTATCTATAATATATTATATATAAATATATAATATGTATATTATATATATGCGTTCCAACTACCTCTTCCTAATTTTTTGGTTATAAACAAATTATTTAACCTCTCTGAACCACAGTATTCTAATCAGGAAAATGGAGGCAATGCCTGTCCTACCCATCTACATACTGTAGCAATTGAATCAAGGAAAGTGAGAAAAGGTATAAATGACAATAATAGTAATGATGACAATAACCACATTTGTATCTACCTCTGAAATCTTATTCAAAGGGCATAGAGCCAGAGGGATTTCAGTTAGATTATATGAAGTATTCTCATAGAAACTCTATGAAATAAGTATTTTTCAGTTGAGGGAATTAAAGCCCAGAGAAGACCATCAAGGTTGAGTTGGACAAGTAAATGGTAAGTTAGGGGTTGAATGCAGGTCTGACCTCTTCATTATTCCATTCAACCTCTCATTATTGTTGTGGTGGTTGTTATGTGCTATTGAGTCTTGTCCAACTCATAGCAATCGTCATAGGGTTCTCATTCGCTGATTGTTTCAGGATTGCTTCCCTCACAGGTTTTCATTGTTTCCAGATTAGGTTTAACTCATTTGGTAGAGTGCTTCTCCATGCTCTCTGAGGACCTGAATTCAATACCTATCACCCAAAAAATGGGAGAAGGACATAGCAATCCACTTCTGAAGCAATCCTGAAATAGCCATTGAAAACTCTCTGAGGGTTGCTGTGAGTTAGACCTGATTCAACACACCTAACAACCTCCCATTACTAGCTAATGTTTATTGAGATTTTACTATAAGACAAACCTTACTCAATGCATTCATTCTGTATATTTTACTTCACAACACCACTGTCAGGGAGAAATTAAATATTGTTATCATCACTTTAGAGTTGAGGAAATAATATCATCAGTTATTATTATATTCATTGTGCACAAGGCCAGCTACAGCCCTCGGAAAGCATTCCTCTAACTGGGTCATAGAGGGTTCCAGCTGCCCACCCACCACGAACCCCATAGGGATTCGGGAGAATGCTATTTATATCTCATGCTCATCCCACAGAGCCTGGCACCCAGCTCCCTGGGGGAGGACTGCTCTTTGGAATTTCTGGCACCAGCTCCATTCTCCTCCTCCTCATACGCTGCTCATCTCTCCCAGTAATGCCTGTATTCAGTACATCTTTTAGCTTAGGCACAAGCTTTTGGCTTAGGCACAAACATGGCTCAAGCTTAGGCATCTCAGACCAGTTACTGAAATTTAGCCAATGCTCCTTGTATTTCATAGTTTGGGAAAGGCACTGGAAGTAAAACAGGATCCTAACCTGTAGTCTGTGCTCTGGGATGTTTTGATAAGAGGATTTCTCTACTTACCAAGACCTGTTTTTTGTGCACTTGGATTTGCTGTATTTCTGTGAAGGATTTCCTTTCCCTTTCTGCAGACTTTTTGATGGTGGGGAGCTGGCAACCTAAGAAATTATGGGGTATAGAGGAAAAAGGCTTTGTTGGTGCTGTGTTACCAGTGTGATTGTTAGCCTGGTGGGTTGAATTTGAAGTGGTAGGTGTAGGAGAGAGTAGGTGACAGTGCTCTGAGCATGTATGCCTGTGGTTGCTGGCGTGCTGGGATGAGGTGTAGGTGTGATTGCAATATAACTGATGCACACAGAGGATAATTGTCAGGCAACTCAGATTTTTCCTCTTTTATTCCTTCCTTCCTCTCCCTCTCCCTCCCTCCCTCCCTCCCTCCCTCCCTCCCTTCTTTCTTTCTTTCTTTCTTTCTTTCTTTCTTTCTTTCTTTCTTTCTTCTCATCTCTAATTTATAGTAGGCAAAGAAATCCTCCTCTGTATCAGTGAGATGATATTTTTGAAAAGTTTGAAAGGGGATGATTATGTGCTATCTCAATTCTTTAGTATTATTGATTCTCCAATGCTTTGTGAACAATATTTTAAAGAGAGGGTCTGGAGTTTTGATAAAGCTTGGGAGGCCAGTCCTGCCTGCTTGTTTTCTTCTTTTTTTTCTTTTACTTTTTCCCCATGAAAGCTTAATGCATCCTGGGGAAAAGATAACTTTTGTACAAGTTAATGCTAGTTTTTGCATCCAATCTTCATACCACATCCCAAACTATTGGTAGTACTAGATTCAAATTTGCTTTAGAACTAAATCTCCCATCTATAATCTCAATACACAAGTTTGGGTGAGGTTGACTCCCTGCCCATTGAATGGCGGGTTCATAATCCAGACCAAAACCCATTATGTATCATGTAACCACTACAGTAGCTGTTTTGGATATAGGGCTAAGACTCAAATCAGACCAATGAAAGCCAGACTTAAAATTGAACCATTGAGGAATAAAGGAGGTATTTTTTGAACTTGGAAGCAAAAGATGCAATTATAGAGTTTTTTGACAATAATCTCATAGGGAAAGTCTGCATCAATACAGAATTAATAGCTGGGTGTGGTGGTGCATGCCTATAGCCCCAGAACTTGGGATATGGAGGCAGAAGGATCACAAGTTTGAGGCCAGAGGCAGCCTAGGTAACTTAGTGAGACCCTATCTCAAGATAAAAAATAGAAATAGAGGCTGGAGGTTCAGCTCAGAGGCAGAGCACTTGCAAAATATGTGCAAGGCCTTGGATTCAGCCACCATAAGTACTGTAAAAAACAAACAAACAAACAAATAAAAAATATAATGAACCTAACAAACAAACACACAATCAAAAACCAGTTAATACTAAAGGATTCATGATAAAGTAGAAGAACAGACACAGATGTCATCCAAATCCCTGAATCCAGTTGTTCTTGAGGCTGGTTCTATGTCTTGTCCTATGAACCAGTGAGCTGCTTTTGTGCTTTAGTCAGTTTGATATGCCTTTGCTACCATAAGAAATAGTGTTTTTCAACTGGGAGAAGTCTTATCATGAAGGAACACTTGGTAACCTCTGGAGATATTTTTTGTTTTTTACCATGGGAAGAGGCACAAATTGACATCTAATATGTAGAGGCCAGGGATGCTGCTTGGTGACCTACAGTGTGCAGGATGACCCCTCACAACAAATAATTAGCTGGTCTCTTATGTCCTGACCTGGAAGCCCACTCTCAAAACAATAAGCCATTGAAAAGTCTATGAATGGCAGAGCAGCACTGACAGTGCGGGGCATGGTGCAGTGTTGGGCAAAGTTTCGTCTGCTTTACATAGGGTCACTAAGAGTTAACCCAACTTGATGACACCTAACAAAAACAATATGTACAAAGTGCTGATGTTGACAAACCTTGCCACACATGGAGCTGGAAATACCTACTAATAGGTAAAAAGGTTATGTTTCACACTTCTCCTCTCCCGGGATATTTCCTCTCAAGGTGGATAAAATCTTGAATCATAGAGATGTGGGGGACTCTCAGACTTCTTTGATGCTCCAGAAGTCATGCTATGTGCAAACTCAGCCCTGACCTCAGCTCCAATGACTTTGGTTTTCATATAAAATTGCAAACAGATAAGGGACAGACAATTCCCTAGCCTTTCTGTATCTGGTCTGATGACCTCATTTTAATGTCTTAGAGCAAGAAATTCTTCAAATTCTTGTTCTCTATTCAGTGTTCGTTTAATACATTCGAGGTCTGTGCCAGGTGCAATGCTTAGCACTTCACAAGCATTTCCAATGCACTCTTTATTTTCTTGATCCTTAGGGGAAAAGAGGTCTGGGATTTAGCTCAGTCGTTAGAATGCTGTGCTGCAGTCTCTGAGGTCCTGAGTTCGATTCCCAGCACCGCAAAATGGGAGAAGGACGGGGCAACCCACACCCAAGGCAATCCCGAAACAGTAAACCACTGAAAACCCTATGAGGGTTGCTATGAGTTGGACTAGACTCAATGGCACCTAACAACAACAAGGGGAAAAGAAAGGTGAAGAAATGTCCTCACTCTCTTCTTATCTGGGTTAAGGGATCTAAGGGCACATATTTTTCAAAGTCCCAAAGTTTACAAATAGATTTTTGTGGACTTTTTAATCTTGATAAGCAGGTCTTCTGTCTGTTGGTCACTTCATGCATCTGTCTTTCACAGAAACAAAAAAAAGCTTTTAATTTTAAATAGTCATTATTTATATGCTAGAGATAGATAGAGTGATGATTTCAAATGAAATTAGTTTTAGTGGTATATGATTTGAGGGAGAAGACCTGAGGTGTTTTATGATGGTGTTTTATGAGGTGTTTAGCACTTCACAAGCATTTCCAGTGCACTCTTTATTTTCTTGATCCTTAGGGGAAAAGAGGGCTGGGATTTAGCCCATAAAACTCAAACTAGACTCTTTCCTGCTTCAGGGCCTCTCTTCCTAATCTCTTCCACTTCTCACTTCTCTCACTGGGGTTTAAACCCAGAACCTCACTCACGATAGACAATTATACTGCTACTGAGCTACATCACTGGCCCATCTCTCCTACTAATCTCTATTTCATGTAGTGTTCCCTTCTCTTCTCTGTACCCATGACCTGCCACTTCATTCCAGAAGTGATCTAGTCTCAGAACCCCCACTACCATTTATATTAATGCAAATACCATAACTTTCAATGCTTCTGCCAAGTCCTAAGGAAGACTTGAGATGCCTGTGTGTGTGTGTGTTTGTGCACATGTGAATGTGTGTGTGTCTTTGGTGGTGACTTTAGCCTTCTATTACCTCACTCAACCATGAACAATGTCAATAAAATATGTCTCCTGTTACACACAAAATTTTATGTGTCAATGTGGCTTCAAGCAGCAATATCTTCGCTCTTATTGGGTTGTTTCCTCTTTATTTGTAGACATTTCAGAATGTGTCCTGCTCAGCTTCACTTGTTATGTTAATGGTCTTCTCTCCAATTACTTCCTTTTTCAATGTTCAGGCTTCCTGTGGGTGGGGAGAAATGGCAATGGTCTTATATTTTGTCCCATTGCTAATTTTTCTATGCAGTATCTAAAATTGACCATGTCATCATCATAAGAATTATTTTCCTCATTTTCTTATTTTTACAGATAAAAAACCAAGGGACATAACAATTATCACTTCTCTAGGTCATACCTCTAATAAATGATAAAGGCTAGACTCAAATCCAGTTCCATCTTTCACAAAAGACTACTTTTAGCCATGGTGCTAAACTGCCTTCTCCCCCATAATTGAGAGTGTTGGACTTTGTTTAAAATTGTTGTCACTATAGTGGCTATATTTCCTGTTAAGCAATTTAGTACTTCCCACTTATAAAACTTATTATAATGATAGTGAAAGAGTGAGTGAAAAGGAATCAACATCATCAGTTACTAAACTCTCCTGTGTGAATGATTTATTGAGTAAACGGCTACGTAGAGTACAATCAGGAAACAACATCAATTATTTTCACATCCACCCCTTTATTTCTACTCTGTGGATTAAATATCACTTTCTATTATTTATGTATTGCCACATAACATATTATCCAAGAATATGTTGTTGTTGTTAGGTGCCGTCGAGTCGGTATCCGACTCATAGTGACCCTCATAGGGTTCTCAATGGTTGACTGTTTTGGGATTGCCTTGGGAGTGGATTGCCAGGCCTTTCTCCCAATCCAAGAATATAACAGCTTAAAATTACCAATATGTACTATTTCATCCAGTTTCTGAGTCAGGAATTTGGGAAGGGCTTAGCCAAGTGGTCCTCACTCCAAGATTCTAATGAGGGTGCAATGAAGATGTTATCTAGGGATGTGGTTATCTGAAAACTGGATTGTGGGTATAAAATTTATTTCTAAGATGGTCATTAATATTTCCCTCAGTTCCTCATCTCATTTAGCACCATAGAATTGCTTATGGTCCTCATCGCATGGCATATGGCTTCTACCAGATTAACTGACCCAAGAGAGAAATCCAGGAGAAGATGTGATGTATTTTATGACCTGGTCAGCCAATGATACCTCTACCATATTGTGCTCCTTACAGAGGAAATTTAGCTCACACTCAAGAGGAAGAGAATTAAACTCTACCCCTTTAAGATAGGAATATCAAAGAATCTGTGCACATTTTAAAGCTAAAACACACTGATTTTTTGAATAAAACTCAGGCATACATCATAAATTTTCTGGTCACTCTCAGAAAATAAAACTGTCCAGCCCAGTCTGACAAAACTCTGACTTAATTTAAGCCTTTTATTTCCCCAAACTTTAGCTTGTTCACTAAAGGGAAGAAAAGAATTAGTTGATTATGTCTTTTTTCTTTATCTTTCTTCTTATTACTTTGTTACCATTGGGGGCTCCTTTATAGTCAAGCATTGGCAGGCCTCCCAATACTTTCCCTGACTGAAACCTATTAACTCACCTGGTATGTTTAATTTTATGATGGAAATTAACTTTGCAGGTTGTCATGAGAAGGCAGTAGTAAATTCAAAATCCTGCAAGGAACTTGAGACTTTAATTCTACATCATTTTAATATGTAGGACAGAATATATGATTAATGAATGAAGGTGTGTGTTTTTCTCTGTACTAAGGTACCTTAGTGCTCTATTTGAGTGCTTCCTATGATACCTTCATTTCTATATTGTAGAGTTGTTTGGTTCTGTGAAGTTGGGTCCCACTCATAGCAATCCTGTATACAACAGAAGGAAACACTCCCTGACAGCGTGCCATTTCATTCACATTGTCAGTGCTTCTCTGCTGTTCATAGGGTTTTCAATAGCTGATTGTATCAAGAGTGTTTTGGGCGTGGATTGCCACATCTTCCTCTCATTTCTGTAGTGCTGGGGATTGAACCCAGGCCTTCAGAGAGTGCAGAGCATCACTCTACCACCTGAGCTAAACCCCAGTCCTCTCTATATTATAGATATCTCTACATTATAGATATTCCTGTATTTGGCCTACCTTTCTTAATAGAAGGTATTCTTCTATATTTGCATCCCACTTTTTCCTCGTCTTTTCCTCACTCTACTCTGTACACCCAGAGACAGAGTAACTATTGTAAAGGACTTTTAAAACATGCATTAAGTAAATGACTCTATAAGTGAATAACAGGATAAGCCATTGAAGAATTAAAGAGTAGTATGTATTTGGCAAATCCACTTGACAAAACTGCACATCTCCTTTGCAGAGATCAGGTTTGTCCTTTTCCTACCTTACTTTATGAAGAGAGCAGATGCTGGGAAGCTGCCCAACTAGTTACAGACGATCAAAGCAAGGATGGTCAGATGGCTCACATTGGACCAGATTCTTTATGAAATTCAATTTTCTTGTGAGATAGTGACTCTGATTAATTATCTGGATGGAATTTATCGAGTAGTGCTAATATAGCTAGCTTATAGAGAGAATAATTACAGATGAGCAGTGAGAAGAGCCAAGACAGGCATGGCTTAGCCCTTGACAGAATAGCTGTTTTGGTTCTTCATGACTTTGCAGTCCCAGATGACCTTTCAGTTTCTGTTTCTGCATTCTGCATTTCTACTCCTGGGCTCACAGAGACTCCTGTGTAGCTCTACACATGGCTACCTGCTTTGTCATTCTGGGCTCAGCTTGAATGTCACTTCCTAAGAGATTATTGTTCTATTAATAGCTCCTATCTGTTATGTTCTTTATCCCAAGTCACCCTGCTTTATGTTCTTCACCATTTAACATAACATGAGGTTTACCTGTTTGAGTTTATAATTTTACTTGTTTATTATTAGAGTCCTTTACCGGAATTTGCCACATGACAACAGCCATTGACTTACGTGGCTCACTCCTCTCTTCCTAACACTGTAGAGAGTAGTTCTACACTGGAGGTTTGAATAAATAGCTTTGTAATAAATAAGGAATATAATTAATGCTCCCCATAACTTCTGCCATTTTGAGTAAACTCTATTATTCTGCCTGCAGCCATAGCATTGTGGTGTCTGATCCCATCAGATCTTGGAAGCTAAGCAGGGTTGGGACTGGTTAGACTTGGACGGGAGACCGCCTGGGAACACCAGATACTATAGGCTTGTGAGAAGGACCTGGGAACCCATTCCCAAAAATCAATCAACCATTGAAAACCCTATGAATAACAGAGAATCACTGACAATAGTGTTTTGCCTGTTGTACATAGGGTTGCTATGAGTCGGACACCAACTAGACAGAACCTAACAACCACCACCACCACCTATTATTCCCACCATAAGAATGTCAACAGGTAGGCCTAGTAGCTCTAGGGGTTACTATTCTTAATATTGATGAAATGTGTCCTATGATGACCATCCATTTCAATTTTCCACCAGCCCCAAAGTCAGAACCTTATAAAAGATCTTACATCTATTCACACTACTTTTGTTATATCTGTTCAATTTTCAATTCCAAATCTACTCTAATTATTAAATTTATGTTTATTCACCTCTGTAGACTACTGTGGAATATTCCCACATTGCTCTCTATTATTCTACTTTTCAGATGGCATGTCATTTTTAATATTGTTCAGGTTCTTCACTTTGCAAAGGGTGGCAGTGAGGGTACTGATTTATCTCTGTCTGAAGTCTTTTATGTAATAGGAATGAATTATCACATAGTATATATGCACAGTTCTCTCCTGTTTAATTTTGAAAAGCATCTGAGGGAATCTCAGGGAGATAAAAGATGTGCATCTAAGTGCATATTCCATCTAAGAGGAAAATAAGAAATTCCGTCTAATCAAGGTCTTCCAGAAACCCTGAAGCACTCAGTTCTGTGATATAGAAATGTCAAAAAGTTCACCACTTGACTCATTTGTGCAGTATATTTGGTCCTATTGATCTCCTATTGGCAATTAGAAGCCTGAGCATCTCAGGAATATGTGGGAGTACATTGTTCAGTTCTCAGGTACTGAGCATACGGGGGCTGTGTGTTCTGTGGAGCAGGCTCCAAATGAGTCATATGTCTGTTAGGAATGTTCCTTTGAGTCTGCTGCCTGTATTTTCAATCTCATATTATTTATAAGTACCTTTCCGACATCTCTTCACACAGGTTAAAATGTCTAGGATTTAGATGACCGAGACAATTGAGGCGAGCCCCAAAAAATTATATGAAGAAATAGGGAAGTAGTATAGTGTTTATATTGTCACCTTTCTTTGCAAAAAAAAAAAAAAGAAAAGCAAAAAAGAAAAAAGAAAAAAGAAAAAGAAAAGAAAGACAGAAAGCTAATGGAGGTGCAATGGACTGAGGAGAAGCCTCTGGAGTGAAATGGCCTTGAATTTGAATCTCAGGTCAGTCATTTCCTAGCTGTGGGATCTTGAACAAGATCCTTCACTCTTACTGTTAATGTTTTTTATGTCAAAATATTATTGCCATACAAAACTAAAATATTATTGGCCTACAAAACTAAATTACATTACTTCACAGGGTTATGGAAGTGACTAAAACAATATGCATAGAGCTGTTTATCACAGTGCTAATATAGATATGAAAGGCCTTCTCATTTTTTCTGGAGGCTGGGTTTTAATAATAATAATAATTTGTTTTCTTGAGTACTTATTATATGCCAGACATTGTGATAACTATGTTACTGTTGGAGTAGATTTAGCCAGTTGTTTTTCTTATATCTATTCTTCTGTGTTGACAGACTATTAAATTCTCTACCCATCTTGAAAACTACTAATTTCTTAGGCTTTCTTGAAACTACCTAAAGTCATATGACAACATTCTGGTTAAGATTTAGATTCAGAATTCTGTTAAAGGTTTCTGGAAAAGCTCTGCCACTATTTGGCACTTCTTTGTCTTTTCCTGAAGAATATACATGATCCTAGAGTAGAGCAGCCTTCTGGTTTCCATAAGCCAACCACAAGGATTCAAGCCTTATGTAATTAGCAAGGAACCAGAAAGAGAGAAGGAACCTGAGATGTTTTGAAGAATGTATACCAAACCTAGGAATTGTACCTATAGATTTTGGGTTGTGCAATGTATTTTCTCTATTTGGATAAACTTTTGTAACTGGGTTTTATATACATTCAGCGTGTGTGTGTGTGTGTGTGTGTGTGTGTGTGTGTGTGTGTATGAATATGTGTGTATTATCTTATTTGTTATCAAAATTTGACATTATTTTTATCAAATTTGTTTTATAGTAAGGATATTGAAACTTAGAAAAATTGAGAGATCTGCCCAACATATTGTGTACCTAGTAAGTAAAGCAGAGATTTGAAACTATGCTTTAACCAGTAAAATACAAAATTGAGATGGCATTCCTAACTTCCTCACAAATCTTTGATCTGAAACTTTCTGTCCTACAGATTTGTTCTAATTACTTTCTCTTTTTTATATATCCTCTTGAAATTATCCTAGACTAAAAAACTATTGGAAAAATTTTAGTACACATGATAGTTTTGACCTCAAATAACTATATGATCCAGGCCCAGTATTTAACTTGTTTGTTTTTTTAAAAATGTAATGGTTTGAGTAGACCATCCCTAAAGTCCTTCTATTTTTAATTTCCTATGATTCTAAAAGAAGAAGTTTAACAGACTTCTAACTATCCAGTTAAATAGTCATCAAACTTTAATTTTATCTTATTCCATCTCATATATCTAGTAGGTACTAAATAAATATTAATTGATGATTGTGCTAGGGACAAAACAACCTTTTATAAATTTGCTCCCTTTTCCTTCAGGTCGCTGGCCTCTTCTTTCTGTTATTACTCAAAGATCAACATCTTGTTAGCTGGTTTGGAGTTGCTGATTTAGTTGAGATCAAAGACCACTGCTTCCAAAGTGGGAAGCTTGTGTCAGTTATGGCAGAAGCAAAAGGAACAAATCAAAGGCCACTAAAAAGTTATATTTGGGGAAAAATGTATAAATTTTTCCCTTGGGTGAAGTAATGAGATTGACATATAGATTTAGGAAAACAATCTTCAAAAAAGAAGAGCAAAACAAGGAAGGAACCTTCACTTGGAAAGAAGAAAACCACAAAGTGGTGGATAAAGGGGCTGGGATATGTATATTTTTGAAACATTATAGAAAGATAAATAGTGGTTGGAGTCTTAAAGAGTATTTTAAAAGGTGAGCAATATTTAAAGGGTGGTGTGGTATATTGTGAATGATAGAAATATGTTGAATGATTAAGTCAGTGGAAATGCTCTGACTTAAGCAGAATTTTAGTCCAGAGTAAGTCTTGTTATGAAATAGCATTTGAACTTGCTAAATAATCCTTGGGCTTGAATTTAGCTCAGTTGGTAGAGTGCTGCTCTGCAGTCTCTGAGGCCCTGAGTTCGATTCCCAGCAGCACAAAATGGGAGGAGGACGTGGCAACCCATTCCCAAGGCAATCCTGAAACAGCCATTGAAAATCCTATGAGGGTCGCTATGAGTCGGACTCGACTCAACAGCACCTAACAACAACAACAATAACAACAACAACAACAACAACAACAACAACAATTACAGCAACAAATAATCCTTAGATTTTGATATGGATCATGGTCTCCATAAAGTCCTTGTAGAAGATTAAATGTTTGAGGTTCTAATAACTCAGAATGTTGTTGTTGTTGTTGTTGTTGTTGTTTCAGTAGCCTCAATTTAGGTTCAATTCATACTGACCCTAAGCATAGCAAAACAAAACACTCCCAACACTGTGCCATGCCTGGCACTATGTCAGTGCTTCTCTGCTATTCATAGGGTTTTCAATGGCTGATTAATTTTGGGAGTGGGCTGCCCAGTTTTTCTCCAATTAGGATGGCATCAGCACAGAGAAAACCAACATAGGATGAGAAAAACAGTATGGACATCAGAGCCATAGTAGCCAAGGTCTTTAACTACTTTACTGACACCTCTGAGACTCAATTTTACCATCTGAAAATGGAGCCAATAATTTATGGTGGTACTTTGCACTGTATAAATATAATGTAGGTAGAGTTTCTTGTGAAAAACTGATCCATAGTACTTGCAGGGTAAATATTAATTCTTCCTTTTAAGTAAAAATGGGTAAAATTTCTTCTCTTGACTAATGTAGATTCTACTTTTATTTGCTATAGGCCCATTTTTAAGATCCAATTTTTGTGCAAAGAGAGTGTGGAAGAAAAGTACATTTTGTCCACTTCTATAAATGAAACACTAAATGATAATAAATTTATATTTACATAGCATTTTCAGATTACTTATATGATACCTATAAGCAAAGTTTGTACTTTTTCAGAACTTTTCTGTTTGTTTAGTGAGCTTCATTTTATCTTTCTTTGCAGGGGTGAATCTATATTGGACTAGATGCAAGCTACAAATGCTATTTTTGCAGGGCAAGCATATTTATTACACTACATATGGAAAGAAAGTAAATCACTTGATTAGCAGCACCAGGAACATTCTGGATTGAGTTTAAAATGTGGAATGTCTAAAGATACCTGATTGAGTTTCTTTGGTATATTATAACTTGGAAAGTGATTTACTTATTATATTAATTTCTCCCTAGGAATGAAGTTTTAGATGTTAGTCAGGCAATCAGTGTGAAAAAATGGTGTTAAACACTTGAAGTATCCTTCGGATAAAGGTTTGCTTTGTGCATTTTTTAGGACATTTTGATGCTAACATTGCTCATGCTTACTAGTAGAGTTTAGTTGGCATATTTGTTATGAAACAATTGCATCATAGCCTACCCTGGTTATGGGATACCATTTTAATACATATATAAATATGCAGAATGTAGGTGGGGAGCAGATTTGGGGGTCTTGTCAAGTATTCTGTGTACCTCAAACAAGAAGGAAATTTAATTCTAGAAAATTCTTGGTCCTAGTAATTTGTATTCTTCATATGTTCACAAAAGAATTAGGGAACTTGGCAACCCTAAATAGTTTAACAAAAGGAGGGCAGGAGGTATTGCAGAATTAAGGCCAGTATTTATTTATTTATTTATTTATTTTGTGTGTGTATGTATGAGGGTTTTTTTCTGTTGTTTTGCTAATTAGATGTCAAGAATTGTTAAACATTCATTACTTTCTTCTTATATGCACTTAATTTATTTCATTTCTATTTTGTGTCAGCCACTTTTTGAGTGCTAATTATACTACTGTGACCATGATGGAAAAAGATTTGTGCTTTAATTGTGAGCACAGTGCACTGATGGGAAAATGACACTAATCCAGGAATGACATCTATAAATAAGATAATTTCAGCTAGTGGCATGTGATGTAAAAAAAGTAATACAATATAAGAGGAGAAAGATTGAAGAAAGGAAGTGGTGCTTTTTATGGCTGGTCAGATAGGGTGTATCCCTGAGAAGGAAACTTAGAATTAATTAAGACTTTAATAATGGGAAGGAAGAAGAAGTATGATGGTGAAAAGTAAAAGTGTTTTAAGAAAAGAAGACAGAATGTTCAAAGGCCCTGATGTGAAACGAATTTTGTCTGTTCAAAAAACTGGGAGAATGGTAGCTAAGAGGCCACCTAGAAGAGTGGCATGGTGAACTATTATTGACACTTGCCCCCTTGCATAAAATTTATTTCATGGAATAACACTCTGCTCTCGCTGGAGTCAACCCTCTTAAACATTGGTCCATGATTCCACCATATTAGAATTATCCAATCTTCATGCCTTTAGAGATTTTTGAAGGTGAAGCCTAGAAATCTCTATTTTTCAAGAAGTTTTCCAAATAATTCTGGTGTCTATCTAGCAATAACAATCACCCTTGAGGTTTCTGCAGAAATCCTGCAGTGAGCAGCTTTTGGAACTGACATGAAGAGAGTTACATTGTAAGGTCCAGTTATTAAAGAACTGTGATGATGTTTGAAGATTAGGGATACAACAAAGGGGCAGAGGGGACCTATAAAAAGTACAGAGTAAAATCCACATTAGGAACCTCTGTGCCTAGTAATTACTACCATTGCTAAAAGCAGAAGTTGAAGTCTTCAGAGGCTGCCAATCACCAGCACCACAGCCATCTTTGGAGGCTTTTATAATTCATGATGATGAGGATAACTGCCAGATCTTTGAGAGCCACCAACGAGGAGAAAAACTTTTGTTACTTTGAGCAGCTGAAGTACTGGCACTACTCATTGATGGCTACCATGGCTTTGTCAGCAGGTATTTCTATTTTATTGAGATGGAGTGAATGAGAGTGGTATTTTGTTGGATAATCTTATAATAAAACAGAAGTACTAATTCTAGTGATTCTATTTCAGAATTCTTTAGACTTGGTCTCTCAGGAGACTAGAGATTTCCAGTCTTTTGATAAAATTTTCAATAGGAAGAGAAAAATATGGTCATGCTGGAGGCTGTAAAATTTCTGAAGGCAGATTATTCCTAACCAGAGAAACCAGAAAATTAATTCCATCTTTGTATTACTGGTACAACTTGAGTAGGGAGTGTCACACTGAGTAGAGATATAATTCCAGTCAACATTAATATCTAATGGCTGTTACAAAGTACTACACACTGGGTGGCTTAAAACAAGAGAATTTTATTTTCTCAGAGTCCTGGAGGCTAGAAGTCCAAAATCAAGATGTTAGCAGTCATCCTCTCTTTAAAGATTCTAAAGAAGCTCCTGTCTTGCTTCCTCCTAGCTTTTAGCAGATGTGGCAATCCTTGACATTTCTTGGCCTTGTTGTTGTTGTTAGGTGCTGTTGAGTCAGTATCCGACTCATAGTGACTCTGTGTATAACAGGTGAAACACTATTGTCAGTGCTTCTCTGCTGTTCATAGGGTGTTCAATGGCAGATTTATTTTAGGGGGAGTGGGTTTCTGGGTCCTTCTCCTAAGCCTACAGCACCTGGTGTTCCCAGGTGGTGTCCCATCCAGGTGTCCCATCCAAGTGCTAACCAGGCTTGACCCTGCTTAGCTTCCGTGTTCTGATGGGATCTGATGCCACAGTGGTATGTATGGCTGCAGGCCTTAGATGCATCATTTCTATGTCTTCCTTCTTCATTGTGTGGTTTTCTTCCTTGTAGACATGTCTGTTTTCTCTTCTTATAAGGAAAGAGTCATTGGATTTAGTCCTATTTTAATTAGCACAATCTCATTTAAACTTAATTATTTACATTTGCAAAGACTGTATTTTCATATAAGGTCATATGCCAAGTTTCAACATGGACGTGAGTTTTGTAAGGACAGTATTCAATCTAGTTCATAGACATTTGTGATATGCAAATGCAAATGAAACTGATCAAAGGATACAATGGTACTTAAAATTGAAACAGAAGTCATTTGCAAAGTTTATTTTTATTACTGTTGTTGTGAGGTGCCCTCGAGTCGGAATCCGACTCATGGCGACCCTCATAGGGTTTTCAATGGCTGACTGTTTCGGGATTGCCTTGGGAGTGGATTGCCAGACCCTGCTCCCATTTTTGCGGTGCTGGGAATTGAACTCGGGACCTCAGAGACTGCAGCGCAGTGCTCTACCAACTGAGCCGAAACAGTCAGTCAGCCATTGAAAACCCTATGAAGGTCACTATGAGTCGGATACCGACTGGACAGCACCTAACAACAACAATTATTTTTATTAGCATATGTTAATTTTACAAAGGGGTTTCATTATGATGTTTTTAATACATGCATACAATGTGTTTTGATTTTATTTACCCCCTCTCTTGCCCTTTCTTTAAAAAGTTAGCATATATTCATTGTACAAAAGATGACTTTCATTATGAGATTTTCATAAATGTATATCATGTACTTTGATCTTACTCACCTCCCCCATTACCTTCTCATCGCCCCTCACTGTTCATCTTCCTCTTCCAAAATAATGCCCCATCTGCCTTCATGTCCTGTGGTTCTCTTTTTTTCTTTTGGTCTAGATTCCACATATGAGAAAAAACATGCAATATATATTTGGCTTTTCTGAGTCTGGCTTGTTCTTTCCATTTTCCTACAACTGACATATTTTCTTTCTCTTTTGTGGCTAAAAAAGACTCCATCGTGTATATATACAACATTTTCTTTATTCATTCAGTTATTGGCACCTGGGCTGATTCCATAATTCACCAATTGTGAATAGTATAGCAAGCTCACTTTGATTCTTTTGACTATACATCTAGAAGTGATATAGCTGGATCATATGGAAGTTCTATTTTTAATTTTTTGTGGAACCTCCATTGATTTCCATTGTGTCTGGAGTAATTTACATTTCTACCAGCAGTGTGTAAGGGTTCCTTTTCTCCTGAGACTTTGCTTGCATTTTTTGTTGTTAGCCATTCTGATTGGGCTGTGGTGGAATTTCAATGTAGTGTTAATTTGCATTTCCCTGATGACTAAAGATACTGAATATTTTCTCATGCATTTATTAGCCATTTGTGCCTTTTTCATTAGAAAATCGTTCAATTCATTTATCTATTTTTAATTGGCATTTTTTCTCTTTTGTGTTTAATTTTTTGAGTTCCTTATATATTCCAGATATTAATCCCCTGTCAGAGAGAGAGAGCTGGCAAAGGTTTACTGCTATTATGTCTCTTTATTTTGTTGATTATTTTCTTTTGCTCTCTAGAGCCATTTTAATTTAATGCATTCCCATATGTCAATTTTTGCTATTATTTAACAAGCCATGGAGTCCTATTCAGGAAATTTATTATCTATGCCTATATCTTGATGTGTTTCTCATATGCTTTTCTCTTGTTGTTGTTGTTAGGTGCCGTCGAGTCGGTATCCGACTCATAGCGACCCTCATAGGGTTTTCAATGGCTGACTGTTTCGGGGTTGCCTTGGGAGTGGATTGCCAGGTCCTTCTCCCATTTTTGCGGTGCTGGGAATTGAAATCGGGACCTCAGGGACTGCAGTGCAGCGCCCTACCCACTGAGCTAAATCCCAGCCCTGTTTTTCTCTAGTAGTTTCAAATTTTCACATTTTACATTAAGGTCTTTGATGCATTTTGAGTTGATTTTTTTGTACAGCATGAAAAATAGGGGTCTAATTTGAATCTTTTACATGTTAATATCCAGTTTGCCCAACACCACTTATTAAAGAGAATATCTTTCCCAGTGTACATTTTTGGCACTGTTGTCAAGAATCAGTTGGCTGTTCTCTGTTGGCTTATTTCTGATAATCAATTCTATTCCAGTGGTCTACATGTCTTTTTTACATGACAGTACCATGTTGTTTATTTTACCATTGTTCTATAGTATAATTTGAAATCCAATATTGTGATATCTCCAGCATTCCTCTTTTTTCTCAAGATTGCTTTCTCTATTCAGGGTCTTTGTGTATCCGTATGAATTTTAGTATTTTTTTTATTTCAGTGAAAAATGTCATTGAAATTTTGGGGGTGAATGCAGTGGATCTGTAAATCATTTTTAGTAAACAGCCATGTTAATGATATTAATTTTAGTTTTTTATGAACATGAGAGGTCTGTTAATCTTATACTTCTGCCATTTCTTCAGTACTTTAGAGTTTTTATTGTAGAAATCTTTAACATCTTGGGTTAGGTTTATTCGTAGGTATTTTATTTCATCTTATTTTACTTTATCTTATCCCATCTTATCTTATCTTTATTTCCTCTCCTCTTCTCTCCTTTCCCCTCTTCTCTTCTCTTCTCTTCTCTTCTCTTCTCTTCATTTTTGTGGCTGCTGTGAATGTGATTGTTTTCTGGGCTACTTTTTTGTGTGAGTTTTCTGTTGCTGTTAGTTATCGTCAGGTCAGGTCTAGCTCACAGCAATCCATAGCAATGGAATGAAACACTATCCAACACTGTGCCATGCCTGGCACTATTGTCACTGTTTCTCTGCTATTTATAGAATTTTCAATGGCTGACTGTTTCAGGAGTGGACTGCAGGTCCTTTTCCCAGCCCTACAGTACCTGGTATTCCTAGGTAGTTTTCCATACAAAGACTAACCAGGCCCAGCCTTGCTTAGCTGCTGAGATCTATTGAGTTGTATATGTACAAAAAAGCTACTGATTTGGGTATATTTATTTTGTGACCTGCTACTTTACTGTTTATCTGATCTTTCTGTTGTAGTCTTTAAGGTCTTTTAAAACATATAATCATATCATCTGCAGAGAGGAAAAATCTGATTTCTTCCTTTCCTTTTTGTATCCTTTTTATTTCTTTCACTTGGCTTATTGCTGTGGCTAAGATATCAAGCACTATATTGAATAAGGTTAGGCAGAGTGGACACCCTTGTCTTTTTCTTGATTTTACAGGAAATACTTTCAGTTTTTCACCATTCAGTATAATGTTGGCTATTAATTTGTCACATGTGGTCTTCATTATTTTGAGATATGATCCTTCTATTCCTAGTTTCTTCAGGGCTCATATCATGAAGGATATTGAATTTTGTCAAAATATTTTCTACATCTATTAAAATGCTCATGTGATTTTTGTCCTTGAGGGTTTTTGTTGTTGTTGTTGTTGCTTTATAAATTGTGATTGTTATTATGCAAGTCTAGACATAAATTAAACCTAGTTTTCTTAGATTCCAGTATGAGAATTCAAGACTGAAAACTTAAAAAATATGTATTGAGGAAAATTAGATACACAGCCAGTTTTGGGGGGTCTCCTTCTTTGGTCTTTTTGCTAAATGACAGCATCAGAAGTTGATAAAGATGTTACTCGGGCAATTAAAAAAATCCCAAATCCTCCATTGCATTGTGAGAAAAATGAATTGATAAAATTGGGTTAGTCTTCTTTTAGTGAGGTTTGAAATGTTGTTGTTGTTGTTAGGTGCCGTCGAGTCGGTATTCGACTCATAGCGACCCTCATAGGGTTTTCAATGGCAGACTGTGTCGGGATTGCCTTGGGAGTGGATTACCAGGTCCTTCTCCCATTTTTGCGGCGCTGGGAATTGAACTCGGGACCTCAGAGACTGCAGCGCAGCGCTCTACCAACTGAGCTAAATCCCAGCCCGAGGTTTGAAATAGTATGTTATAATGTAGAATTTCAAGTGTAAGATCCTGAATGGTTGAAGAATTCAGGCAATTTTAAATTCAGGAACAAGTCAGGTCTTTTCTTTTCTTTTCTTTTCTTTTCTTTTTTCTCTTTCCCTTCCTTTTATTTTTTCTTTCCTTTTCTTTTTGCCATACTTTCGGGTTGAACCCAGGGCCTTGCACATGTTTTGCAAGTGCTCTACCACTGGGCTGCACCCTGGGCTCCTTTTTTATTTTTTATCTTGAGACAGTCTCCCTAAATTACACAGGTTGCCTCTGGCCTCGAACTCATGATCCTCTTATCTCTGCCTCCCAAGGTGCTGGAATTTTAGGCATATGCCCCAAATCTCAGTTTTTCTTGGCATTGCTTTGTTCATATTCCGATGGCCAAAAGAAACATCTTATTTGCATACAACTATGGACCAATAGTGTAAACATATTGTCTTCTGATGCTGTTCATATTTGTACAAATCACCTTAGATAAATAAACAAATATGATAATTCAGGTTAAAGGGTTCAGTAGAGTAGACAAAACAAAAATCCTCAGCCCATGGTTTTGTATTGTGATGGCAAAAGACACATATTTTGTTTTAAGATCAGGAGAGATCCTTTTTTAACACTATATGAAGACTGGATATGCTTACCCAGTAGGATGAAAGAGCCACAGCCTAAGGTTTTAGTAGAGACAGAATTAGTAGAAAAATTAATAAGTACTGATACAATTTATTAAGCAGCTAAAAATCTGTCAAAAGAAATCAATCTGAGAATAAATCCCTGGAAGCACAAAGAGAAATTCGATTATATATTCAGCATACACATGAATTATTTGATAATTACTTTTGAGAATGTTTTTGAATACTTTTTCCCTGGTGTTAGTTATCTATGTGACTCGGGGGGTATGATAATTGTTAGGGATGTAAAACTTAAAAAGATACTACTTTTTATGCTTTATAGTTTTTTTTTTAATATTATAGATGTGGTTTATTTTCTTTGTTTCTTTGTTTCTCTTTTGCTTCTTTTTTATTTTTGGTGGTACTAAGGGGTTGAACCTAGGGCATCTTGCACTTGCATATTTGCAAGTGCTGTACCACTGAGCTGCACCCCAGCACTTTATTTATTTATTTATTTATTTACTTTTGAGGCTGCATGTTGCTAAATTACACAGGCTGTCTCTGGTCTCAAACTTGCAATCTTTCTGCCTCTTTCTCCCAAGTTGCTGGGATTACAGATGTGAACCATGGTGCCCTGATTATGGTTTATTTCTTAAAATAATAAAAAGCTTTTAAATCCAATTAGTTTTTCTTTAAGAGGAACCATTGATATATTATTACACCACACCATTTCTCTGAGAGAATCTGGGTCTCACCACCTACTCTTGCACTTCGGATCTATTGGCTTACATTTTCTGCTCCCTACTGACCCAGTGTCTCTGACAATAGATTAGGTATCACAAAGCAGAAATGGTCAAATGTGCAATGTCTACTGACATAGCCTCAGAGGATGTTATCTTACTGTAATATTCAGTCAGAGAAGGAGTACATGTTTGAAACCAGTTCCCAAACCTCAGAGCAATCTGCCTGCTGCTTCTGAAAGATCTCTATGCCTTCAGCAGTTGAGCCTCAGCAGCAGAAGCAGCATAGAAGAAAGGATGGAATTCTTATTCTTAACATCCAGCTGAATTTGATTTTAGGTCAAACCCGATTCTTTCCTGTACTCTGAACTATGGGCAGATGTTAATTTGTGAGGTTAAGGTCTGATTTGAGCTAATAACTTATTCATGTCAAGAAGACATTTCTCTCTACTTCTGATAACTCAGGATTATATTGAGCAATTACAGGCATTAGGAGTTTAACTCCCTCCTTTGAGGCAGACAGTTTTGGCTTCTAGAATATACCAAATGATATGGAGAAGGGGATAATGGGTGATGTTGATCCCTGATTTGCCTATAGAAATGAAATTTTATAAACAAAAACATGAGACAAAACAAGAGTAGGAAGAGAAACACTTAGCAGAATATTGAAACTAAGTAAATATAAATGTCCATTGATAGTTGTATTAACTATAATTATTTTTTAATCCACTTGAGCTGAAATTTTAAGTACAGAGTAAGCAAAATAAGTTATTTTCCAGGTGGGGAATGATCTAGATTATAATAACTGTATCTTCCATGGGGGGTTATGCACATATATAGATAAAAGTTGTTGTTAGGTGCCGTCAAGTCATGTCCAAATCATAGTAACCCTCATAGTGTTTTCAATGGCTGATTGTTTCAGGATTGCCTCAGGAGTGGATTGCCACATCCTTCTTCCAATTTTGCTGTGCTGGGAATTGAACTCAGGACCTCAGAGATGGCAGAATGCTGCTCTCCCAACTAAGCTAAATCCCAGCCCCTCTAGATAAAAATAATACCTAGTAAATATGGGATGCATCTTAGACCACTTCTAACCTTCTATTAAGTCCATTTCAAGTTATTCTGTGCTAGTTAATGTTTTAGTAATGTGTGGTATCTATTCTACTTTGGCTTATGTAATGGATTAAGCAATTACTAATTGATGGTCACCATCGATGTATGCATGCACATTTTTAGAGTCTATATTCAGAAATCTATACTGTTGGGAGATCTTCGAGTTTATAATTATAGACAGAAGATTCAGGTCAATAGAATAAAATCTGTTACTTCTATCAAAGTGAACCAAATGGTTGTTTTGTAGTTTTTTCAAAATCATTATGTAATGTCTGTGGGTTACCAGAGTTGATATATACTACTTTGCTCGCATCAGAATAAATGTTCCTAATTAATGCTATTTCATGACTTGAAAATCTAGTTCACAGCCTATATGAAAATTTTCTTTATTATCTCAGCTAAATCTCCCAAACTTGTGTTTGTGTTTATGTATGGAGAAACAGAGAGGTATAACTCTTCTAGGCAGATTTCGGAGTTGATCATTAACTGCCAATAACCAGCTTTAAATGTGGAGAAATTTCTCCTATTAAGCTTCCCTCATTTTCATCATTTCAACCATTCTAGTTTCTTGCCTTAATTTTTCCATAGTATCTATGGCAATAGACCCACTTAGTTCAAAATCAGAATTCATTCATGAAATTAAATATTTATTAAGTACTATGTTGGGTTGAATATTGCCCCTATCCCCCAGTTCATATCCACTCAGAACATGAGAACACAACCTATTTTGGAAATAGGATCTGTACATACTAATTACCAATAGTTAGGATGAGGTATTACTGGTCACAGAGGGATGTAAATTCTGTATGCCTAATATCCCTTCAAGAAAATAGAGACTGGTACACAGAGACAGACACACAGAGAGCAGAAGGCCATGGGGTGATAGAAGCATAGACTAGACTGATATAGCTACAAACCAACATATGCCATGGCCTCCTGCACCACCCAAAGCTGGAAGAGGTAAAGGAAGTTTCTTCTCTTGAGCCAATGGAGGCACCCAGGCTCTAACAGCAACCTTGACTTTGGATGTCTAACTCTCAGAACAGTGAGAGAATGACTTTCTGTGTTTTAAACTATCTAGGTAGTGATGATTAGTCACTGCAACCCTAGATAACTAATACAAATACCCACTCTGGGTCAAAAATGTTGTGAAGCATTGAGACTGCTACACTTAACAAAATCAAGAGTCCCTGTTCTCAGCAACCCTGTTGTTGAACAATATCATATATACTTTTTGGAAATGTGAAAGTGTAATCTAAGACAACACCCAACATCTATTGAATGATTATTTTCATTGTTTTTAAGAGCTTTACATGCTGTTAATATATTTAATATTTATAATAGCCCTGAGGGGTGAATATTGATATTCCTATTTTGTTGTTGTTATTGTTGTTGTTAGGTGCCGTCGACTCGGTATCCAACTCATAGCCACCCTCATAGGGTTTTCAATGGCTGAGTGCTTCAGGATTGCCTTGGGAGTGGATTGCCAGGCCCTTCTCCCATATTCCTATTTTAGGAATCCTAAAATGAAGGTTACTTAACTTTCCATGTGTTAGGCCGAATAACAGCCTCCAAAGATATCCAGGTTCCAATTTCTGGAACCTGTGACTTTTGTCTAATACACAAACAGGGACTTCAAACCTGGGACTAAGTTTAGGATCATGACATGAAGTGATTATATGAGGAGAGAATGAGATGTGATGATGAAAGCAGAGACTGGAGTGATGTGGCCAGGAACCAAGGAATGACAACAGCCAACAGAAGGTAGAAGAGGCAAAGAACAAATTCTCCCTCTGGATTTTTGTTTCATGATTCATTTCTGACTTTTGGCTTCCAGAAATGTAATAGAATAAATCTTTGCTGTTTTAAACCATGGTATTTGTGGTAATTTATCCACCAGCATTAGGATATTAACATATCTCTTGATGGAACAGAATCAGTGAATGACAGACCTGGGATTTGAATCCATCTGGCTCCAAATTCTGTGTGTTTAGGCACTAACCCTATTTACTCTCAATAAATGAAATTGAGATAATTTACTAGTGTTTACTGAGATAAGATGTTATAGTGCCATGAACACAGGTTTTGGACTTAGACTAGAACTCAAATAGTATTTTTTCTATATATTGGTTATTATAGTTTGGGAAGTTCACTAAGCTTTTCTATGCTTCTGTTTTTGTGGTTGATAAATGAGGTAATGGTACTATCCTGCAGTACAATTTAGGAACAGGTTATCCAAAATGTGCAGTAAGGCATCTTTTATATACTAGACACTCAAATAAGATAGCTATCCTCACTATAAAGAGTTGAACATGCAAACTATTCCTGCATGGATCTGTCTGTAGAAGTTTCTGGGCTGCTTATTTTGGAATTATGTGCCTCTAAAGCAATCATCCTTTCATTGTCTGTTTTTTTTTTGTTTTTTTTTTTTTTTTTTTTTTTTTTTTTTTTATTGTTAATTTTTTATTTTTTTTTTTTTTTTTTTTTTTTTATTATTTTTTTTTTTTTTTTTAAATTTTAAATCTTTTTTTTTTGTTTTTTTTTTTTTTTTTTTTTTTTTTTTTTTTTTTTTTTTTTTTTTTTTTTTTTTGCTAACATGGAATATTCAACTATGTGTATTGCTTTAAATTTCTGAATAAATGTATGTCTTATTTCAACATTGAAATCCTTGTCTTTGGATTCTGGGTTAATCTCTTTAGATTCCTTGTCACTCTGTCAGTCATTTGCCATTTGTTTTCATGTCTTTTCCCCTTCTGTCCTCTCATCTGCTCTGAATCTCAGAGGACCAATGCTTGCTATTTTCTAGAATTACGTGTAAGCTGGTTTACTGATAAGTGCCTCAATGGAAGCCCTGGAAGTAGATTGGAGGTTCAGAGGAAGAAGACTGCATGTTCTTTCTCTCTTTTCTCTGCTTCCTGTGACATCTCTGCCAGAGGCCTAGTCCCTTTCATAAAGCCTCTTCTTCTGTCCCCATGGCCAAGGCTGTGGACTGTTACCCTTCCTGGAATCACTTTCCCTTTGTATTTCCATCCTTAGGTACCATTGTGTATTTCCAGTGTTTTTAGTCTTAGAGTTGCCTCATATTGCCTGATTAATTTACAGTTTGTCTTATACCTTTTTAGCTAGTTCATTCTTCTTCTGATCTAGTAGGATTGTTTTGGTGCCTGTACTCTGATGAGTAGAGCTTTCTTACTTCAAATCCAACTTGAATTCCAACTCAAACTATGATTTTATCTCCATGCTCTCTGCTTGGCAAGTACCAAACATTACTTCTGTATGTACTTAGTTTTTGCTTTTCTCATCCACTATCATGAAGGCTCTAGATTTCTATTGCTTTCTCATTCTGTTTGAGTCTGTTTATCTGTTTATCCCTCCCTATTTGTTTTGTGATGCTACACCTATGTTTCTTAGATAAGAGAATAGTAAAAACTTCTTTCTCTTTTCTATTTCACACACTTGAATTCATTCTACTCTCAAACTCTTTGGCGACATTTCGATATTTGGATTACCCATTATCTACCTGTCAATGAAACTTCAGAGTAAGTTAATGGTTTGCTTCTGTTCATCTTAGTCTCAGATCTAATCATATTTATGTATTTGTCCCCCTTACTAGATAGTGAGGGACTGGAGGTTAAAGATTTTCAACTCTATATGCCCAAAGCCATTGACAATGCCTGGCACATCTGCCTTAAATAAATGAATACAGTGTAAAGTTAAGTGATGGTTTACTTTAGAGAGGCTGAGCGCAGATATACTTACCATTTCCAAGTTTATATGGAAGATGCTGCATTTAATAGGAATATAAAATCCAAGAGTTGGGGAAAATCCTAAAGACCCACCAGACATCTGGCAGTTGGTGATTTTCCTGCTGAGTGAAAAATAGCATAAGATACAACAAAAAAATAAAAGGTGTTTTCAAATGAACATATGGAGGTGCCTTCTGACTATCGGAATTACAACAACACAGACACCTGACTGGAAGGTCTCTCATCCTCTAATCCTCGTCTCTGCATGAAACAAATATACATTACCCCAGGAGAAATGGGTGCCTTAAGGTATTTACTTCCTAGAAGACTGTGGGCTGGACCTGCTAATTTATCATGGCACCTCAGGGTATAGGTTTCTATGAGGGCTAGTCTTGGAATGGGGAATAGCTGGAAAACAAAACAACCCAATCAATCTTATTATTTATAAGCATTTAAGTAGAAATATAAGTGGTGATCAAGTTGAAATGTGATCAAAAGTTGGTTAATTGAGACTAGAATAAGGAGACTAGATAGGGAAGGGGACATAGCCATGTAACCAGTTAAATATAATTCTAAAACTTTTAATACTTGTGATACATGTTTATATACTTAGCTGAGAGTGATTTTGGGCTAGAAATAGCCTTTTTTTCACACAAGCAAAGAGACAACATTTACTGTCTTGACTCTATTTCTTTCTCCTGCTGCTCTGAGAAACATTTTGTGTCCAATGCACTTATTCAGCCATCCACATAGCCATATGCATGACACGTGGAGTGTTTCTATCTGCTGTGCCCATGCTGAGGATAATACCTACAGCATTTCAGCCTGCTGCCTAGATCCAGCTGTTCAGTCCTGTTCCCAAATGGGAAGCTGGTGTTTAATGAAAGGCTCATCAGAGATGCTCCCAATGCATCCCTTTGTAGGTTAAACTAGCACTTCCAGGAGGCAGAAAAACTTAAGATGTAATAAAAAGGGAAGGAATCAACCTTGTAGAGAAATGGAATGATATATATTGGGAGCCTGCAGCTGTAGCCCTGTGGCATCAGATCGCGTCAGATCTCGGAAGCTAAGCAGGGTCAGGCCTGGTTAGTACTTGGATGGGAGACTGCCTGGGAACACTAGGTGCTGTAGGCTTGGGAGAGGGTCGTGGCAACCCATGCCCAAAAATCAATCTGCCATTGAAAACCCTATGAATAGTAGGGTTGCTCTTGTATGTAAGGTTGCTATGAGTTGGATACTGACTTGATGGCATGTAACGACAGCAATGGCTGGGATTTAGCTCAGTTGGTAGAGCACTGCGCTGCAATCTCTGAGGTCCTGAGTTCAATTCCCAGTACCGCAAAAATGGGAAAAGGGCCTGGCAATCCACTCCTAAGGCAATCCCAAAACAGTCAGCCATTGAAAACCCTATAAGGGTTGCTATGAGTCGGATACCAACTCGACAGCACCTAACAACAACAACAATAACAACAACAACAACAACAACAACAACAACAATATACTGGGAGTCTTTGAGAGCTGGGTTTGAAAGCAGGTTCTGCTGCTCATGAGTTTCAAGCTGTGTGACCTTGAGTGAATAACTAACTCCTCCAGCTCCTCATCTGTACAATTAGAGGAGAGAGTGGAAAAGAGATTAAATGATATCTAAGTTTCCTTCCAGTGACAGCACTCATTAATATTATGGAAACATTTTCTTAGCACCATGGTGATGGAGTAACTTCAAGGAAGCCAGAGGATAAGGACACATCAGTGTGCAGGAAGAATTTCCAGAGTCATTTTCTTTTCTTATTCTTTGGATGTCTTATTATCCAGGAATCTTTTAGTCTTTTGTGTGTGTGTGTGAGAGAGGGAGTGGGGGGATGGTAGGCTATAACTACTGTGTAAAAGGAAGATGCCTCAGGGATGATGAAATCCCAGTGGTTTAAGAGTTGGTTTCTGCTAACTCTGCTTGCAGGTATATTCACTCTGAGGACTAAGGTTGATGAATATCTGAAAGTTAGATGATTCAGCTGTCAAAACTCACCTGCTGCAAGGGATGGAAGCACATAGAGTATTTTTTTTATCCTTCAACAAAGATTAATTAGGCTGGGTTCTGGAAGAGGGGATTTAATCTAGGATTTTCTATGGAAATGTTCATTCTCTCTCTCATTCCCCATGTAATTTTATAAGTAAACTGCTCTTTATCATATATCTAAGGTGGGAGGGCCTACAGCCATACCATCCTGGTGCCAAATGTTACCAGATCTCAGAAGTTAAGCAGGGTTGGGCCTTGTTAGTATTTGGATGGGAGACTGCCTGGGTGTTGTAGGCTTGGGAGAAGAATGGGGCAGCCCATTCCTGAAACGATCAGCCATAGAAAAACCCTATGAATAGCAGAGAAGCACTGAAAATAGTGGGGGGCATGGCACAGTGTCAGGTTGTATTTCATTCTGTTGTATATAGGGTCGCTATGAGTCAGACTCAGGTCAATGGCACCTAACAACAACAACAACAGCAGCAGCAACAACAATAATAACAACAATTATCACTTTATAGGCAATGAAATTGAGGCCCACAATGTATCAGTCACTTTACCAAGGTCATGTACCAACTAGAAAGCATGTACTTTGGCCATTATGTTATGTCTTCTAAAGAGAAGAATAAATCTTAGGTGACTAACCCAGATGGAAATATAAATGGATGTCATGAGCTGTATTTTCAGGATATCCACTGATACTGTTTGGCTAGAGATTTGAATGACATTCAGAAGTCCATATTTTGGAAACTATGACCTATTTCCTCATTTTGTTGCTTGTTAATGCATTCAGTATTTAAATCATCATCCTTCCCACAATTGCCTATATGACTTAGAGTTAAAATGGAAAGGCCAGTATCCCAGTTTTCATCTTTTCATGCACCCTAATCACAGTCAAGAAGAATAGGAAAGATGATTATGATGAGTTTAAGGCTGGTGGATATAAGCTTTTATGACATAGATAGGTAACTTACCACAGTGATAACAATGGAACTCTTAAGATACTCAAGATACAGAATAGCTATATCTTGTGGTTTTGGAAACATTTAATACCATATCTAAGTGACTGGGCATTTGCATAAACAGTGGGTCTTGCAATGGAAAGTGTGATAAGGTTGTTAACATGCATATATTGTCTTTTGAAATTTATAAGCAAATAAAACTTAACCCAGGAATTTTCAACTGAATCTGTAACATGTCAAACATTCCTTGGTGGTAAGAAATGTCTTCATGTTAGAATATAGTCTTTTTCCATGACTGTTGAGAAAGAAAACTAATTTTTCTCATATAGAAACAAAAGTTCTGTATCTGAGATTCATTAAGGTTAAGTTAGGTGGAAGGATCATACTCATATTTCATTCTCAAATATTTATATGTCTCAATCACATACTCATTAGTATAGACATTTAAGTTAGAAGAAATCAGGTAAAATCTGAGTATTCTCAGTGTACTCATCTCCCAAGATGATTTACAAGCTGATATTTATTCTGTTGACTTCATTCAAGCCCAAGGTTAATCCTGTGATTACAGTGATTTGTGAAAAGTTTAAAGAGTCAGAATTTCTGGTTGGGTGCTACTTCACACCAAGTTGGACAGCTGGAATTTGTTCTTGGCTCCCTCCCCTTGAATAAGAGCTCTTGTGCAGTGCAAAACTCTATGTAATGGTTTTGGCTTTAAGGTACCTTATTTGGCTTTTAGATCAAGAAATGTATTAGTCAGTATTCTTTTGGTTTAAACTCAATGTGATTAGGTTTACCCTAAAAGTAGAGTGTTTATAGAACCATTTCTTGACTGAGGGTAGCAATATAGCTTGGACTAGAAATAACTGTCATCCATGAAAATTTAATCTTCTCTTTCATTATCACTCCTTTTTAATGCATAGTTTTGATCACCACTATAGAATGATTTCTAAGAATGGAGACTGTGGCTGCCTGTAGCTATAAAGTCATTGCACCATTTTAGGAAATAGTTTTAAATGCATTCCAACTCTCTAATCCCAAACTAATGAGTCCCAGGGAAAAGTTCTTATTGATTCCACTTGCAGCAGGTGCCCATCTCTGGACTGACAATTTTCCTGGGCATGTTGGGTACTTTGGTAGGTCCATCATATGCCAAGAGCTGAATGTGGATCTCCAAAAATATAGAAATTTCCAGTAAAACACATGCATGCAATGAGAAGAAAGAAACATTTCACCAGTGAAAGGATGGTAAAGTTGTTTTCTGATCCAGGAAGGTAAAAACAAAAAATGCCCATTTAATAAGTCCCTAAATTTGAGTTAGTGTCCCATTTCTGAAGTCTTATAAGTACATAATCTCACACTAATAACTCATAAGAGTTTGATGCAAATAATTAAAATGTAAATAGAGTCAACACAACATTTCCCAGTGGGAAAGCTCAGGAGAAGCCAAGTTATTAAGACTTGCTGGTAAGCATAGAATTAAAGATGGTTACCTATATGATGACAATTTTTAATAGCTTTAGCTCAGGGCAGACTGCCATTTCTATTTCACAGCAGGGAGGAAACTTCCATGGAGAATGAACACTATTTCCCCAGCTGTACTACATTGTGTGGGTCCACCAGAATATGCCTACCTGAGTTCACATTTTCTGTTCTTGCTGTTTGCTTGGATACCAAGATTGTGGTGATTCTAAATGTTCAAGTTGTAGCTCTGTCATCCATGACTTGTGTAAACCTTAAACAAATGTTATTTAATGATGCTAAGCTTGTTTTCTCATTAATAAAATGGAACCATAGTAATATTTTCCTTATAAAGTATTGTTAGAATTAAAACCGTCATGGAAAGCAGTTTACATAATATCTGATCCATAGTATATCTATAGTATATATTTAGTTCAAAATTTGCTACTTTGCTGATAATATTATTGTTGTCATTGTACTTTTTTCTGTGGATAGCCTCTTCTCCTAAGATGACTGTATCACCCTGTCTTGATGCATTTTTGTGCTGATTACATAGTTTTACTCTTAAACGGCAACCTCATATCCATATTTTCTATTTCTTTCTTGTTGTTGTTGTTAGGTGCCATTGAGTTGGTGTCCAACTCATAGAGACCCTATGTACAACAGGTGAAACACTATTGTTAGTACTTCTCTGCTATTCATAGGGCGGGCGGGCTGGCTTTCTTTCTTTCTTTCTTTCTTTCTTTCTTTCTTTCTTTCTTTCTTCTTTCTTTCTCTTTCTTTCTTGTGGTACTGGGGGTTGAACCCAGAGCCTTGTGCTTACATGATTTGCAAGTGCTGTACTCCTGAGATGCACCCCCAACCCCATTTTTTTGTACTTTTTGAGACAGGGTCTCGCTAAATTACACAGACTGTCTCTGGTCTGGAACTTGCAATCCTCCTGCCTCTGCATCCCTAGTTGCTGGGATTACAGGCATGCACCACCATGCTCAGCTATTCATAGGGTTTTTAATGGCAAATCAATTTTTCAGAGTGGGTTGCTGGGTCCTTCTCCAAAGCCTACAGTATCTAATGTTACCAGGTGGTCTCCTATCCAAGTACTAATCTGGCCTAACCCTGTTTACCTTCCAAGATCTAATGGAATCAGACACCACAGTGCTATGGCTGCAGGCTCTATTTCCTTAGGAGGCATCAAATTATTTCCCCACATATTAACTGCAGTTTTATATACTTAGAAGAATCATGGACGGATATTGGCATTTTAGCTCATAAAATTGTAAGACAAGTTTGTTACCAAACGTACTTGGAAAGAACCATTATGCAAAGATATTTCCCAATTCCCCTTCCTGTTGATTATAGACTATATTAAATCTGTGGGGTACACAGGTTAGAAAGAAGTCAAACTTCCCAAAATAAATTTGGGACTATTCTTCTTTATTGTCTAGTAACAAGAGAGTCATTTAGGGCTATAAATGAGCTTTCTGTTCCATGGAACTAAAGCAAAACCTAGCTTAAAATTTTCCTTCTCCATCCCCACTCCAGTGCCCCAAAAGTAATTCACAGGGATGTCTGGGTGAAAAACTTGAAATGCTTTAATCACTGATAAAAATAAACTAGAGTAAGTGTGATCATGGTAGCAGGCAGAAAGTACCTGAAAGGGTAAATATGAAAGCAAGTATTGGATGGTGCTTGATTGAAAATGCAGGCTGTAGTATACAGTTGAAGTGAGGGGAAAAATTGAAGAGACTTATTTTTATCAAGAAAACCAATTATGGAAAACTCCAGGTACTTTCTTCAAGGAGGAGTTATTATCAGTTCGGTCTTTGCTCAGTCCCCAATTTTATGTGAACAGCAACTGCCGGAGGAGACATGATTTAGTCAAGATGGAAAAGACTTTCAACAAATAATAGTACAGGCAGGCTGAGGTAAGCTGGCAAAATGAAAAGTTGAGAAGACTGTTAAGGATGAAAATGCCAATGCTGAAGAATAAAAGTTTAATTATACTGAAGTAGCTTTAGTCACTGTAACACAAATTATCTTTTACTTTCAATTTGTGTCCCACAGTTTATTAAATAATTTGAAAATAAATATGTTTACTTGTTATGTCCTGAGGTACAGACTTTTATTTTTAAGGTACATAATTTTGTCCTTTTCTCTCCCTTTTGTGATGGAAGTTTGACATCTCAGACACACAGATTTTTATGTTGACAAAGTGTGATAGTTTTTTTTCCCCATTTGTCTCTCTAGACTCCTTCTCTATTCATTTCTATTCTGGCCTGGGCCAGGATTCTGGTTTTCACAGGTTGCAGCGATATCTCTCTTGCCCAATAATTTCTGCATGGATTTAACAGGAAATGGTTGGGTATAAGTTAGAAAAATTTTTCCCACAGCTTGCTTCCTGCTCGACTGATGGTTCTTATGATTCCTTACTGAAGGCCACATCTTTTAGTAGACTGCCCTCTGCAATAGATAAAAAGCCAGACCTAGATCTAATAGTCCAGTTTTGGAAATTAATTCCCAGTGTAACACTGTTGGGAGGTGGGGCCTAATAAGAACTGATTAAGTAATAAAAGGGCTGAGGTTTAGCTCACCAGTGCCTCAAAAAATGAGAGAAAGACCTGGAAGCCATTGAATCATTTCAATCAGCATCAGAGAAGCACTGATATAGTGCCATGCATGGCACACTGTTGGGTAGTATTTCATTATGTTGTACCTAGGGTAACTATGTGTCAGAGATGACTCCACAGCATCTAACGACAACCAACAGGTAAAAAGCTCTGTCTTCATTAATATACAAATGCCATTTTCATAAGAGGGGAATAGTTATCATGACAGTGGAATTGTTGTAAGCTTAGCTTTCTTTTCCCCCATTTGTCTTGTTCTTCTACCATGTTATAATACAGCATGGAGGTCATTGCTGGATGGCAGTGCCATGGTCTTGGACTTCTGAACTTTCAGGAGTGTGCAACAAATTTCTTTTCTGTAAAAATTACCCAGTCTGTAGCATTCTGGTATAGCAGCCCAAAAGAGATCAAGATGCTTCTCAATATGTATAGTTTAAAAATTAGAGGTACTGCTCAGAGTAGATGAAGAGAAATGGATATTGGAGTGGCACCAAAACTACTGACTCCAAGTAAAACTCCAAACTCCAAGTGTAAGGTTAGGAAACTGCAGCTCAGAGAAATTCAAAAAGTGCACAAGGTATCACATAAAGTAGCAAAGCTGGAATTCAATCCCATATATTCAAATTTTGAAGGCTTTACCTCTAAAAAGGATAGCCTGTATTTGCATGTCAGTATTCTTCCCACTACCCTCAGATTCTAAGTACTTATTTTAAATTAGAAGGCACAAAAGCGTCCAGGTGAAGATGATCAGTGTCAAGTTTCCTGAGTTCACTATTCCTTTACTAGTTCTTCAGCCTTGGGTAAAATAACTCTTTGTCTCTCACTTTTCTCATTTGTAAGATGTGGATAAAAGTAGTATCTATTTTATAATGTAGTTTTAAGAATTAAATGGGATAACCCTCAATGTACTGAGTGTTTATATAGCCAAAAATTCATGTTGAAATTCAAACCCCCAATGTGATTGTTCTAACAGGCAGAAAATTTAGGGGATACTTATGTCAGGAAGGTGGAACCCTAGTGAATGGGATTAATGCCCATATAAAAAGGACCCAGAGAGTTCTTGTGCCTTCTTTTTGCCATGTGAGGATTCTAGTCTGCAACTTGACCATACACTAGTACACTGATCTTGAACTTCTGTCTTCTAGTACTGTGAGAAACAACTGTTGTTTGAGCTACTCAGTTTATGGTAGTTTGTATAGCAGCTTGAATCAACTAAGACAATCTGATTGTGTAGAACAGTGGACAATAAATAATAAATGCAAATGTTAACTTTATTCTCATCCTCATCAAAATCATCATCACTATTATTAATTCGTAAGGTTGTTGTGAGTATTGTGGTACAGTAGAGGTGTTGAGGAATGGCTGCATTCAGCCTCTTCCCCTTTCCTCTTCCTCTTCCCCTTTCCCTCCCCTCCCCTCCTCTCCTTTCTTTCCTAAACTTTTTATCTTGAGACAGGGTCTTGCTAAGTTATGCAGTCTACCTCTGGCCTTGAACTTGTGATTCTCCTGCCTCCACCTCCTGAGTCAATGGGATTACAAGGTGTGTGCCACTGCACCCAGATGGACTTATAAGGTGTGAAGTAAGGAAGAAAGGAAGAAATCAAGAATGACTCCAAAAACTTTGGTTTAAATAACCAGAAGAAAAAAGTTATAATAAACTGAGATGTGGAGACTTTTGGTTTTATTTATATATTATTTTATATTATTATTTTAAGAAAAAAATGTGCTACATGGGGATTGAATCCAGAATGCTGCGAATACTTTGCAAGTGCTCTACCACTTTTATTTTTTATTTTGAGTCAGGATCTCCCTAAGTTATGCAGGTTCCCTTAGGCCTCCAGGTCGCAATCCTCCTTCCTCTTCCTCCAGAGTCACTGGGATTATAGGTATGTACCACCATGCCTGAGTCTGAGACCTTTGGTTTTGATAAAAATTTTATAGGATAAATCAATTTATTCTCTTTTTATAGATGATGAATTTGATACTCAGATGGACCAGGCAACTATCTTCACTAAAATTATGCAGTCAGTAAAAGGGAAAGTTGAAATTCCAACCCATACCTATCTGATTTTACAGCCTCATCTGTAGATTTCAGTTTAGGGTAGCAAGGAGGATCCAAAGTTCTTCGTTGTCGTCGTCTTAGTTCATTTCCAATCTGAATAACAAACTTCTCTTTTGCTTCTTAACTTGTAAGTGAATTCATTTACTCTAATTTTTTTTTCTGCAGCTACATAGTAAATAGAGCCTGCAGCCATAGCCCTGTGGCATTGGATCCCGTCACTTCTCGGAAGCTAAGCAGGGTCAGACCTGGTTAGTACTTGGATGGGAGACCACCTGGGAACACTAGGTTCTGTAGCCTTAGGAGACAGACCTGGCAACCCACTCCCAAAAATCAATCTGCCATTTAAAACCCTATGAACAGCAGAGAAGCACTGACAATAGTGTTTCCTCTGTTGTATGTAGGGTCTCTATGAGTCAGATACTAACTTGATGGCACCTAACAACAACAACATAATAAATATTTCAATATTCATCTCCTCTCCATTTTCATTTCAAAGATGAGAAAACCGAAACTAAGGAAGATGTAGTAGCATGAGCCATGTCATACAACAAGTTTCTAATTGAGCTGGGTCTTTAATTCAAGTTTTATGGTTCTAAGCCCGTTTCAGTTTCTCTAATACCAAAAGACCAAAGCAATATGGTTTGGCTGGAAATAAAATGAGACTGATATCTGAATGATTGGGGAGAAATATGGGATAATTTATTTATTTCCTGTATTGCAATAGAAAAGTATAAAATAAAGCCTTCTAAGGTGGCTGTATGGCTCTCTGTTGCTAACCTATATGAAGTCAGGAACATATTGATGGAATTAGAATGATAGCATGCTGGAAGATGTGAAAAATTAAATATAGTAGAAAGCTGTAAGATTGGCACAACATCTGCTAGGTGCTCAGGGCAAGCAATAAATACCATCAGTAGTATTTAAAGTCAACCTAAAGACTAAAGAACTAATCTCAAAATTTAGATGATACTATCATGCATCTCAACTTTTATTCCATTGGTATAAACATTCCTTTTATTATGAATGAACACACTAATAAGTAGATGTTAGTTGTTGTTAGGTGCTGTCTAATTGGGTCTGACTCATAGCGGCCCTATTAACAATAGAAGAAAACATTCCCTGACACTGTGCCAAACCCAGCACTATGTCAGTGCTTCACTGGCACTCAATGGTTGATTATTTCTAGATTGTTTAGGGAATGGGCTGCCAGGTCCTTCTCCCATTTTTGTTGCTGGGGATTGAATTCAGGCCCTCAGAGTGTACAGAGCAGCACTCTACCAACTGAGCTAAAACCTCCCATAAACCCAACCTCCAATGAAGTGATAATAGTATTTTTATCTCACACCAAAGTCAACATCCTCAAATGAATTATCTTTTCTCCTCTTGTGAGTCATTTAATATGAATTAAGAATAATCATATGCCACTGTGAAAAGAGAAACAAAAGGACCAGTAATTCATTCATTCATTCATTCATTCAATTACCTGTGAATTAAACAATATTTATCAGATTTCTGTCATATATCAGATTCTATACTATGGATAGTTAAAGAAATTTAAAGCATTATAGTTTGCTCTCAACAACATCCAGGGTCAGAAATATCAAAAAGTAACTGCAATGAAATCTGATATGGTACATTAGTGACAAGAAATAGGAAAAAATTAATTACTTGAGTGGATCAGGAAAGACTTAAGGGAAAAGGAGAAGAGAGAATTGGGTCTTGCAAGTAAGTTGAAATTGACCCTGCAGATAAAGTGACAGTAAAGAATGGGGATAGGAACCAATTATTATGAGCCAAGTACAAAGGTTAAACATCTTGAGGACATAGAAGAATTGTAGTTATATCAATATTGCTGGCTTGGGTGGAATGAAAGGCTGGAGATGAGGCTAAAGAGGGCCAGGATGTATATCATATGAAAATTGAATTCCATGTTAAGAGTTTTGCCTTTACATAGTAAACAGAGAAAGGTCTTGGAAATAATAGGGAAGGAGGAGAACAAATTGCTGTATGAGATATTTTGATCTAAGATATGTGTATGCAGATACACCTTAATTTATGATAGGATTATGTCTTGATTAAGCCCAACAAAAGTTAAAAGTATCATAAGTTACAAATGCACTTAGCACACCAAACCTACTAACCATCATACCTTAGAAGCAAAGTACACAAAGTAAACTATAAAGTTTTTACCCTTTTGAGTGTATGGCTGACTGGGAGCTATAAGTGATGTTGTTTATCATCACGAGAGAGTATTGTATGGCATCTCTCTAGTCAAGGAAAAATTCAAAATTAGAAACTCAATGTAAATTTCTGTTGAATGCATACAGCTTCCACACTATTACAATGTCAAAATAATTATAAATCGAACCATCATAAAACAGGGTCATTGAATCAATGTATTCCAGGTTTTTCTGTAATAACAAAGTATTCTCAAATCTCCATCCCTTCCCAAAAGAGATTTTACTTCTCACTGATACTACATATGGACTATGGCTCTACTCCTTGCCTCTTCATATCAGGATAAAGGCCAAAGGAGCAGACCTATCTGAGCTCATGTCACTGAGAAAAGAGTGACAGTAGAATATGTGATAATATCGTATGAATGATTTGAAATGTTGACAGACATCTTTGGGACATTTTGGTTTATACATCATAACCCTGCAATGCAATGAGTTTTAGATGCCATAAATTTCCCTAGAATAGAACTTACTTTGTTTTTCTGTATCACCCAACTTTTGAAAATGTAATATAGTCCAGATACCATGATGAGTTCTAGAAAAATAAAGAACAAAAGGGGGAAAAAAAAGAATATGTGATAATATCATCTATCACTTCTTACTCAAGTTTTTTTTTTTCCAAAGCAACTCACATGGCAAAGCTTGATGTCAGTGGGCTAGGAATGCATAGACATATCATGGAGAGAGGGAGATTAAGTAATTGATGAGGATGGACAATTAGGAACAATCATACAATTTATTAAAGAGTACTTAGTAATTTTAGCACTTAGTTGTCTTGTTCTGATTTTCACCTGAAAGATAATTGTGCATGTGAGAGAGAATAGATGTGTATGCTTCTATCATATCAATGTTACCAACAGAGCTCACATTCATGTCTGAGACTCATTCTCTCCCTATAACCGTGGTATGTATATATTGAAATGCTCTGCAACATTTGAGATACTCAGAAAGCTGGCTAATTGCTTGACTTACTGTCATTGTGTATACAGGAAGAGATATGATAGATATGATGCATCTCTGTCCTCTTGATTCCACCTCAAAATATTTTTTATCACAGTTTTCTTCTTCCATAACAACTGAAAATCCCTTGATAAGTAACTTACCTCCTTATACACAGGCCATGAGATTCACCCTGTTTGTTGATCAGAAGCTGACCCCTTGCAAACACTAGTCTAATTTGTCCCCAAAGCTTCTGTCTGCATTCCCTTCCCTCCATCCTTCTCTTTTGTGGTCAATTATATAGCATATTACTCAAGAAGTTGCAAACTGAAATGAAAAAGAAAGATACAGCCCAGAGAAAATAAGTTATTTTCTGCTTGAAAGAACCATAACCTTTTGGATTTGGAAAACTTCGATGGGAAGTCAGAGGCTGTTTGTTACCAATGAACCCAATGTTCATTTGGGAAAAGAAAAAAACAGAATGAGGACATTAATCTTTTCCTTATTGCTATGTTATTACCAAAATCTTAGATATATGAGCTATCCTTCAAGAGAAATAGATTAGCATTTCGGCTGTTCAAAAGCTAAGGAGTTGTTTTTCACAATTTCATATGAGTTTCTTACAAACAGAGGAGGTTGCCCCCAGGAGAAGTACGATTATATGTTGTTATTTGGAGCCATTCATAACTGTTGCATGGTCATATCAGTCATTTTTGCCTACATGTAGTCTCATACTTCATGTATTCAGTCTCACTTGATATTGGGTAATATGTATTTTCAATACTTATCTGAGCATTTTCAGGGCTTTTGCCTATTCTCAAAGCTTCCTACAAGGAATAAAGTCAATGAGTATTAGTAAATATGATCAATCATCAGGTTTATTGAACAAAGCCCTTCTCTCAGGTGTATAGAGTGAATAGATTATGCTGATAAGGCAGGGTACTTACATGTGTGGTGCATATATTCTAATGTTTATCAATTCATTCATCAATATGTATTGTCTACTGGCTGCTACTGGGAGAAGGATCTGGCAGCCCACTCCCAAAGCAATCTCAAAACAATCAGCCACTGAAAATCCTCTGAATAGCTGTGAAGCACTGACATAGTGCTGCTGATGGCACAGTGTCAAGGAGTGTTTCATTCTGTTGTACATAGGGTTGCTATGAGTCAGTACTAACTGGATAGTACCTAAGAACATCTATCTGCTACATTCTGTGCCAGTTGAGCAAAAATTGGTGAAGCTCCTGACTTCTAGGAGCCTACATAGTATTCATGGTGAGAAATTTACTCTACAGAGATTGTATTATCAGAAATAGAGAAGTCCAGATTTTATTTATTCTATTTGTATTTTCTGATAATGTCTAAATCTCAAGGAATTATGAGGCAGAAGGAGTTGGAATATCAAAAAAGTCTGGGTATGATCACTGGAATTTGTGACAATTAGAGTCCTGGTTAAATAAATAAGAATATTTAAAAAATACAATATGATATGCTTCATCTGAGAAGTAATCATAATAATTACAATCATAACAATAGTAATAATAACAATAGTTAACATTCATTTTGTATTTACTATGTGCTATACACACTTAGCAGAGTGTTTTACCTATTTTAACAACTTTCATCATATAATAATAACACAACATAAGTATTGTCATCTCTAATTTATAGTCGATATAAGTGATGATATCTCAATTAACTGATAGATTAAGTATTTTGCTAAGACCACATGGCCAGTAGTGGCATGGCCAAATTTTCATCCACAGTGATAAGCCTTCAAGATCTAGGTGCCAAGTAACTCATGAATAAATAGGTGTTTTATTTTACAGGAATAAATAGAGACATTACTTGTAAGAAAAATAAGAATAGATTGCTTCTTAGAGCAAGAAAAATGTGTACTATTGCAGAATGGGATAATAAGTAATGCTTAGAGGGGAAGATTGGGTGGGACTTGAAGAGGACTTTATAACTGGGCACTTCCCCTGAACTGTGACATCAGACAAATTACCAAGGTAAACTTCAAAGCATCTTCTTCTGCTAAGTGACATTTAAGAAGTCCTTCATACTGATCTTCATGAGTAAGAAGGTCTAATTAAATTTGGAGAATGCCTTTTGGGAACATCTGAGAGTGAAATATGAATAGTCCTACCTTCCAGAAGGTTTTCTGTTAGGAGCCTCAGAGTGTGAAGCGATTTCACTACAGAGAGAAGACATGACTCCAGGTTTGCCAAATTTAGAAATCACATGAACCACTGAATGTAGAAAAAAAATTTGATTCCTCCTTGGTCTTTCATTCTGCTTTTTATTAGAACAGAATGAATTTCCTTTGTCTTCTCCTTTCCTTTTTTCCCCTTTCCTTTCTCCCCTTCTTTTTCTGTCTTTTCCATCTCTCCTATTCTAAATGCCTCTCAAACAGGAAATTATAAATAAAACAAAACAAACTTTAGCCATATGTTATTCTAAATTGATTAGGATCTGATTTCTGAAACTGATTTCCCTTAAAATGAACATTACCTTTGAGATAAAATTAGAATAAACAAATTATTTCATGGAGCCCATAATATTTTGGCTAAAGTTTGGATTCACACAGGATTTGGTTAGAATTTTATGTTCAGCTATAGCCCACTGGCTTCCTGCTAAAGTTCACTTAATGCCACCCATTTCTTTGAAAGCTCCAGAGATTAAAAATAACCCCTGAGTTTTGTGGATTTGCATGACTACCCTGCATAGCATTTTCTCTGCATTGCACAGTACTGCACTTGGTATTTTTGTAGGCAGTATTGTAAGAATATGCTTTTTTTCCCCCTGGAACTACAATGTGTTCAACAGCATAGGCCTATCCACTTTGGGCAAAACTGGGAGAGGAGCATATGAATTTTGGGTACAGATAAACTAGAAAGTTCCCAAACCACTTGCTTTAACTTAGTTCCATAATGAAACAAGTTTGTATGCAAAGAGATATTCACAATATAATTCAGTTTCCTTGACATTATTTTTACATGTAAACTTTTGATATCTAACCTATCACATGAAACAAAAACTACAATCATAGAGAAACTTTCTATTTTAAGTTGTTTTAAAAATAATGATATATTGTTTCAGGGTTTAGGGGAAGAAATACAACTAGATAAGAACATTATAGAATTCTGTGTTTTAAATATAACTTATATGGCTATGGATGAAATATGTACAAATGGAAAAGTTTAGTCAGAACCTTGAGCACATAAATCTAATACCAATATAGATTTCTGTAGTTATTATTACAGGAATGAGGAATTTAACACTCAAAATAGGGTGTGTATTTTCCAATCCAATAGTTACTTAGAAAAAATAGCTGAGACAGATTTTCTGAGTCATTTGGAGATGGTCTTCCAGTCATCTTTCTAATTGACTGGCAATGTTAATCAGAACACTTTCTAAGTTCAATGACATGGTGCAGTGTTGGGAGTTGATAGGTTTCTATTACATTTAGGTGTGAACATTTTAAGAAAACAAACCTGTAAAAATTGCATTTTTAAAAAGTAGGTAGGATGAATATCTATTTAACAGTTCCATTGCCAGACTAATCAGAGATAAAAAGGACAAATTAATTTTTTTTAATTTGACTTCTAGCACACACAGGGGCTAGGGTTTAGCTCAGTTGGTAGAGTGCTGATCGGCACTTTATGAGGACCTGGGTTTGAGCCCCAGCACTGCATAAATGGGAAAAGGATGTAGCAGTTCACTTCCAAAACAATCAGCCACTTAAAACCTTATGAGAGTCCTTATGAGTCAGACCAGACTCAACAGCAAACAACACAACAAAAACAAAAACAATACACTCAATCATTTCAAATTGGGTATTATGTCAGTTCATGAAGAGGCAAAATGACAGCTATGCAATGAAATTAACCACATGTCATTTCTTAATTCCTCACTTACTATTTCACTAAACTGTCCAATTATTTGGTTCTTATGTCTTTTTATTCCATGAAACCTCAAATCAGGGAAATATCAAGGCAAGATGAACAGAAAATGTCAGTGGAAGGAGGTTGGTGTGCCCAAGACAATTTCCCAGGCATGTTACTCATCATAATATTAAAAGTGTGGGAACAATAGAGAATTGCTAAGGATGAAGTCTGTAATGTCAGACAAACTTGAAATTGAATCCTTTTCTACTTATTAATGGTATGATCTTGGGGAAGTTATTGTTTCTATGCTTTGTTTTCTAATAATGCAATCAAGATTAATAATATATTTTAGATTTTTTGAGGATTAAGTACAAAACAACCCTCATCAATTGGTTACTGTGGATGTTACCGTTGTTAGTTTTACTTTCATTCAAAATTTTGTTTGCATACACATAAGTGCTATCATGAGAACCAAAAAGAAAAAGAAAAGAAAAAAACTAGGCTAAGTTCATTATTAAGAGTTGTTAGTAGAAAATTACATATTCCTTGATTTTCTCTTACCTGTTTTGTTGTTAGGTGCTATTGAGTTGGGTCTGACTCCTAGCGACCCTCATAGTGTTGGTTATCAATGGCTGATATTTTTGGGATTGCTTCTGGATTGGATTGCCACATCTTTCTCCCATTCTCTTACCTAGTCAAGGGAATATTTATGCTATAAAAATCACTTCCTGTTGCACTTATATACAGCAAGTCAAATAAAGAAGACCATAACTATGTGAAGAATTAGTTAAATTAAGAAAGACATGGTTACTTGTAAGAGGAGTCTGCAAATTTCAGACAGGATTAGGGTACTGGGGACTGGAGAGAGGGAATTGCTGAGGCAAGGTAACAGGTTGGTTATCTGAGTTTTGATGAGACCACTCATGCTTCAAAGAAAGTTATATAGTGACCTCATCACCAGACAGACTTGTCACCTCACTTGATTGAATACAATCTGGATACAAGTAATAGAATGGGCTTCCCAACCCTCCCCTTAAGAATTTTGAATAAAAGACCTTGGGCAATACGTTCCTAGGGCTACCCAGTTAGGACCCCCTTAGTCTCTTTTGACAAAGGCTTTTGTTTGTCCATTTAATAAAATTTCCTTTGTTCTCACTTGCCTTTGCTATCTGCATGTTTATTCCTGGGTCCTTGGACCCAGGACTCTGGCATCTGGCACCTGAGAAGAAACTTCAGTCTCAGTTGTATGTTTAAAACAGACCCATTTGGATTCATTTCTTTGAGTTCATCTAGACCTCTGGCTTTGAGATTTTTTTTTCTGATAATTGGTGCATATTGCTGCATTTGCTCATGTTTTCTGATGTAGCCCTTGGCATACCAGAGCATTCAACAAATCATCCAAAAGTAGCTTGTTGTTATTAGGTGTAGTCCAGTCCTGTCTGACTCATAGCGACCCTAGGAGACACTAATCCCAGACCAAGTACAAATCACATTTTCTAAACAACCTCCTCCTCAGTAAAATACCCGAAATGGTGAAAACATGGGTATAATGAGTTAATGTACTTAAGTCAAATTTCCTTAACCCTTGATCAGAATAGGGAAGAATGGAAATGGTAAAAACATCTAAGAGTTAGTCTGATAGTACTAGATGGGACTTATTATTGCTTCAAACTTGCCTGGCACTCAAGTCTTGCTAAGCTTTGATGTTCTTCTGTGGAACCTAAACAATTTCCCATGACATCAACATCGTGTAAGGATATACTCTCTTCTTTATTGTTCAAGACAGTATCAAACCACTCAGTAATCATGTCTGGAAAAAGCCAAATCAGGAATATTGTCTAACCTACAAGAAGATGAAACATTTCCCTAGCCTGGCTAATATGAACAACTACTTCTTTATTCAATGCCTGCTTAGGTTAAATCTCAGTCTAGCACTCTTCCCTCCTTCTAAATAAGATTTATTAAGACACTCAATCATACAATTACCACTGTTTCTGTTGCCTTTGATCCAAAGCAAAACCCAGTTTCCTTAAACTCTCCCTAAAATTAGCTCACAGAAGCCTAAATCTTTATGTATTTTATAACATCCTTCTACTGCGATGCCCCATGGTATGTGTTTTCCCTCTGATGCAACAAGTTATAATAAACTCAACTTGTTAAATTTTGAGTGCATTCCTGGTGCTCTTGGGTTGGAGGGCTTTGCTTGGAATAGATGAGAAACTGAACTTTCTGTGTGATATTGAATATGCAAATGTGAGTCAGCTGTGTCGTAATAAATGCCTGAACAAAAATCAAATAGATTGATAACTTTACTCTCTTGGGCCTCTAAACAAGTAATTCTTTTTTGCTTTATTGGCACTAACATGGATTAGTTTATTATAGGGAAGCCAACGACAAATGGATTTCCCCATAGAAGGACCTGAGCTACCACTGAGGGCAATCTCTTTTATATATTAATCTTTTACATAAGAAAAACAAATAAAAATCTTTGAGCTCAACACTTCAATTTGCAAAGCACTTTATTCTGAAGCAATAAAATACTGATTAGATATGATAAGGTATTGTTAGGGATTGAAGGATATAGAGTTTTGTTTTACTGAATGTTCTAATTAACTTGAATGTTTACTTCAGCAATAGTATGAATAAAAAAACATTGCAATTACTGTCTTTAGGAAGGAGGACATGGACAGAAAGAAGCAAGAATAAGAGAAAAGACATGATGTGAATTGTTCAGCGATAATTTGGGAAAGATAGGAACATCCTAACAGCTAAAGAGTTTCTAAGACAAAGAGAAGGATCCAAAAATCTCAGAGACACGCACAGCTGGCTATATACTATTCTACCATTTGGGAAGAAAGCAAGGATATATACAGATAAAAGGACAGATTCATGGGCTATTCATAAAAATACTTTAAAAACTGATAACAGTAGCTGACTCATGCAGGAAAACTGGGTGGTGTGTCAGAGATGGGAAAGAACATTTATTTCTCTCTCTCTCTCTCTCTCTCTCTCTCTCTCTCTCTCCCTCCCCCCCATTCTCTCTTTCTATATATGTGTGTGTTGTGTATTATATGTAATAAGATATATATATTATCTTATGCATAAGAAATATCTTTCACACAATGCATTACTTGTTAGGTGTAAAATTTTAGTATAAAAATCTAATAAATTGTGAAAAGACAGCCTATATATAGAGTAATGTCTGATCCTAAGATGCAGTATACTCATTAAAAAAGAAAAAAGATAAATACTAATCATGAATTAATACAACTAGAAAGTTATCTGAAGCCTTTTTGGTAGTCAGATTTCAGTTTGAATCCTGGCTCTTGAGTTTAAGCTTTCTGAGATAATTTTCTCATCTTAACAGAAGATTTTTAAAATATATGCCTCCAGCCGGGCGCAGTAGCGCACACCTGTAATCCCAGCGGCTTGGGAGGTGGAGGCAGGATGATCACAAGTTGGAGACCAGAGGCAGTCTGCATAACTTATCAAGACCCTGTCTCAAAAAAGTAGAAAAAATGGGCTGGGGGCACAGCTCAGTGGTCCAGCACTTGAATAGAATGCAAGCGTGAGGCCCTGGGTTCAACCACTAGTACCACCAAAAACCAAACCAAACCAAACCAAACCAAAACAAAACAAAACAAAAAAACACCTCCTAGTCTCATGTGGTAGTTTAATGAATTAAAATAGAGAAATACACTTACCCTAGTGAATGATGTTTACGACATGCCTTCTCATTCTTCCATGTTTACTACTTTTGTTACCCTTATGTCCACCTCAGTTTTAGAGTAAATAGGAATAAAACCTTTAATACAAAGATGTGTTAGTACACTTTGCAGAGAGGAAAGATAGAGATGGTAGTGGTACCCAGTGCTGTTCAGCACAAAGGTTGGGAAGAATTATGTAGCCCTTATATTAGTTTCTTAGGGACACTATCACAATTACCACAAACAGTAGCTTAGCACAGTACAAATTTATTATATTGTAGTTCTAGAGGCTAAAAGTCTGAAATCAAGGTGTTGGAAAAACTATATTCTCTGAGGACTCAACTGAAGAATCTTTATTTGCCTCTTCCTAGCTTCCAGTGAGTAGCCTCCACAATCCTGGGTCTTCCTTATGTGTAGATGCTGTACTCCAATCTCTACTTCATAGACATTTTTCCTTGGGCCTCTATGTGTCTATTCTTCTTATTATAAAAATAGAAATCCTAGGATTTATGTCCCACTATAATCCAATATGACATCTCAATTTAAGTACTTTCACAATGGCCCTATTTCCAAAAATTGAAATATTTATGAGTCTTAAGGGTCAGGATTTGAACATATGCCATTTTTGGAAGGAATTTAACCCACTTTTCCTTCACTATCTGGAAAAATAGATTGGAGAAGGAGGGATGCAAAAGACAATGGTTGGGTCTCATGGTCTAAGGTAAGCTGACCTTGGGACACAGTCAAAGCAATCACCAGTAGGTGGTTACTAGACAGTTTATTGGAATTTTCTAAAATGCATACATCCCTTATCATGTTGAATCCAATATAGGTTTTGAATTGTCTTCAGAAAACATTGAATCTCCTCTGGGCAATCCTAAACTATGCTTTGGAAAGGGTTGTTGTTGTTGTTAGATGCCATCAAGTTGTATCCGATTCATAGTGACCCATAGAGGGTTTTCAATGGCAGACTGTTTTGGGATTGCCATGGCAGTGGATTGGCATGTGTCCTTCTCTCACTTTTGTGGTGCTGGAAATCAAACTCAGGACCTCAGAGATTGTATAACAGCACTCTACCGACCTAAATCCCAGTTCTCGGAAAGGGTAGGGTACTATAATCTCAGTTTCTCTACTAAAAGTTAATTTCAAAATACATATCACATATATGTTTTAATTGACTTTAATCCTGTAAGAAGTATCTCCAGGCTTTAACAGAGTGATACAAAATTGTAAAATGACATAAACCATATGTAACACTAAGCATAGGGAGAAAAGGAACAGTTTCTTTTTAACATTTACAGAGTCTGGAACAAGGATTGTTGTTGTTGTTAGGTGTCATTGAGTCAATATCCAATTCATAGACGCTAGGTACAACAGATGAAACATTATTGTCAGTGCTCCTCTGATATTCATAGGGTTTTCAATGGCTGATTGTTTTTTTTAGGAGTAGATTTCTGAATCCTTCTCCCAAACCTACAGCTCCTGGTATTCCCAGGCGGTCTCCCATCCAAGTACTAACCAGGTCCAACCCTGCTTAGCTTCTGAGATCTAATAGGATTGGACACCACAGTGGGACAATTGTAGGTAAAACAAGAATATATGGAAGCAATCTATACACTCTTCTCTATTCTCTTTCACATCTGAATGGAAACTCCAGAAATTGTGGTCAATGACTATCCATTCTCCCAAATATTCTTCACCTTACCTCAAGCTTAAAAGTATACTCTCAGAAAATAAAGTCTGTTATAAAGGGAAGAGCACAAGCTCAATAAGGTGAGTTTGTTGTCTTTGTGCCTAGAATTCAGGGTCTCAGGTACACAGAATATGATCCAAAAGACGATGGAGTGTTCAGACTCAAGAGATCACAGTGTCTATTATGATTTGGATATGAAGCGTCTTCCAAAAGGCTTATATGTTGAAGGCTTATTCTCCAGCTGCTGGTGCTATTGAGAAGTGATTGGATCATGAGGACTTTGATTTATAATTTGAAGATATTACTGGGAGGTGGTGGAAACTAAGAGATGGGGTCTGGTTGGAGGGAGTAGGTCATTTGGGAAGTGTCTTTGAAGGGTATGCCTTGTCCCTGGTCCTTCACTCTCTCCCTATACTTCCTGGCCACTATGAGATGAGCATCTCTCCTCTTCCATATGCTCCACACTGTGATGTTTTGCTTTACCACATCCCAGGATCAATAGAGTCAACTGACTTTGGAATGAAACCTAGGAAATCATGAGCCAAAAAACCAAAAATTTTCCTTTTTAAAAAAAATTTCAGTACTGAGGGGTTGAACCCAGAGCCTTGCACATGCTAGGTAATTGTTCTACCATTGAGCTGCACCCCTAGCCAATCTTTTCTCCTTTAAGTTGAGTCTTTTCAGTTCTTTTTTTTCTTTTCTTTTTTTTCTTGGACATTTTTAATGTGCACCTTAATGTGATTCATTCTGACATGCTTTTCATTGTGGCATTTACATATATGCATTTTGATGTACATTATTCATATAGGTTCCCCCTTACTCTCTTGTATGCCTCCCCTCCCACCCTCCCCATCTAAGTCTTCTCTATCATTTACTCGGTAATATTTTTCTATATGTACTTGAGTCCCAGTTCTGTTTAAGACAGAAATTTTTCCTGTAGCGAACTTTGTTATTATCTTGTCAGAACAATTGCATGCATTTTCTAGACCATTTATATTGACACCATTCTTAGCTTATTTTTTCCATTTTATTTTGATCCGACCTTTGAATAGGATGTTTCCTCCTTATAATTTTGATTCAACTCCCACATATGAGTGAGAACATGTGGTGTTTCTCTTACTGAGCTTGGGTTCTTTCACTTAAATTAATTTTCTCTAATTCCATCCATTTTACTGAGAATGACTTTATTTCATTTTTCTTGATTGCTGAGTAATATTCCATCGTGTATATGTACCATAGTTTTTTATCCATTCTTCTGTCAAAGGGAACTTTGGTTGATTCCATATCCTTGCTATTGTGAAAAGTGCAGCATTGAACATGGAGATGCAGGTGTCCGGTGGTATGATGACCCATCTTCCTTTGGGTAAATTCCCAGAAGTGTTATAGCTGGGTCATACGGTAGATCTATTTTCAGTATATTAAGATATCCCCATATTGATTTCCACAGTGGCTGGACCAATTTACAGCTCCACCAACAATGTAATAGTGTTCCTTTTTCACCGCAACCTCGCCAGCATTTGTTGTTATTTGTTTTATTGATCTTGGCCATTCTTCTTAAGTTCTTTTGATGCAGCAAAACAAAGCAACTAACAGAAAATTGGTTCCAGGAAGTGTGGTGATTGATTTGACTATATCTGACTGTATGGCTCAGAAGCCTTTGAAATTTTTTCATGGAAGGAATTTGGAAAAGTTTGGAAAAGCAAGCTAGTAGAAGGTTGGAACACTATAAGCAGTACTTAATAGATGTTTTGGGTGGGGGCTCAGAAGACTAGAATGCTGATAAGAATCCAGAGAGTTATGATTATGTTTGTGAGGTTTCAGGTAGAAATGAGGACTCTATTGAAAATTGGGCTAGAGGCCGTGGATGTTATATTCTGCCAAATAAGTTAACTAAATGTTGCCCATGTCCTGAGACTTTATGCGAGGCTGAGTTTAAAAGTGATGAACTAATTAATCTAGCAGGAAAGTTAAAGGTAGAACAATTTTCAGAATGTAACAAGGGTATTGCTGGAATATTTTATCCAGAGTTATAGTGAGAATTGGGAACAAAAAGCAGAGAGAGAAGATTTAAAAAACTAACAGATTGGCCAGAAAGGAGTGTGTTTAAAGATGCAGCCCAGGAAGGTATGATTGTTTAAGAGATTGTTGTTGTTGTTGTTAGGTGCCATCGAGTCGGTATCCGACTCATAGCAACCCTCATAGGGTTTTCAATGGCTGACTGTTTCGGGATTGCCTTGGGAGTGGATTGCCAGGCCCTTCTCCCATTTTTGCGGTGCTGGGAATTGAACTCGGGACCTCAGAGACTGCAGCGCAGCGCTCTACCCACTGAGCCAAATCCCAGCCTGTTTAAGAGATTAGTGCCATTAAAATCAAGTCAAGTAGTTTACACTGGGATAATAGGAAAGATATCTTGAGGGCATCTCAGATTCAGCAAAATCCCACCCATTATAGGCTAAAAATTGTGTGAAAAGAGAGGTTCAGGACACCATGCTCACACAAGGATGCATACAAATTTGATTCCTTTGGATACATTTCACCATACTTAGCTGTCCATGTATACAGAGACCATTGAAGCTATTGTCCAATCAGGTCCAACTACTGCTTGAACCAGGAGCCAATTGTGGTGCTGTTTTTGCAAACAGAATGTAAGAGTATTGGGGTCATGGATACTTCCAACTAGATTTCAAAGAGAGATGGGGAATCTAACACTGTGGGAGAATTGGAGTCCTTAAAAAGGTAATATGTGAAGGTGTGAGGTTGAATCCTAAATTGTAATGAAGACTCCAAGATGTTGAACATGGGATATCTTTTGAGAAAAGATACAGGCAGTGAGCAGAGTCAGTCCAAATGAGGGACCATGTGGACTGCATCTGGCCTGCATCTGGACTGCAAAGCCATAAGAGTGGGGCTTCCCAAGCCCTTTGGATGTTGCATCATGCCACCACGAGCCCTGGATGTCAGACCTGGAGCTATAGGATTTAACACTTGATTTACTGGGTTGTAGTCTAGCTTTGGTCTAAGTCCTCCTTTTTGTGTTCCTATTCCTCCTTTTTGGAATGGGAATGTTTACTCTCTGCCTGTCCAGCCATTGTATGTAGGAAGTGAATAATTTATTTTCTATTTTACAGGAGCTCATGGCTAAGAGTTTTCCTTTGGTCTCAGAAGATATTTTACACTTGAGCTTTTGAGTAATGCTGGAACTGTTGACACTCTGGGGACTCTTGGAGTTGGGCTAAAAGCATTGTGCATATGAGATGGACATAAGCCTTCAGAGGCCATGGGCAGCATGCTTTTGTTTGGATATTTAGTGTCCTTTAAAAAGTTTACGTGCTGAAGTTTTGGTCTCTAGATGGTGGTACTATTAAGAAGTGGCTGTATCATAAGGGCTCTGACCTAATAAATGGATTAATCCATTGACAATTATAATTTGGTGGCATTATTGGGAAGTGGTTGAAACTAGGCTATGGGGCCTCTTTGGAGGAAGTGGGTCACTGGGAGCATGTTTTTGAGGGATATATCTTGTCTCTTGTCTCTGCCTTCTGGCCCCATAAGTTGAGCATCTCTCCTCTGCCACATGCTCTATTCTATGATGTTCTGCCTCACCATTGCCAAAGACCAACAGAGCCAAGTTACCATGGACTGAAATATACAAAACCTTGAGCCAAAATAAGTCTTTCCTCCTTTAAGTTGATTACATCAATTATTTCTTTTTCACACATACAAATTAACAAACACAGAATTGTAATCTCTGTCCTCTATTGCAAAAGCAGTGGAGAGAAAACCCAGACTGAGCCTCTCTCACATATGGGACTCCAGACTAGGGTCTACATTGCCCATGTTGAAGGACAGGATGCTCAGTAGTTTAATCTGTACTTCATTATATTAGTCTCTTTTGCTTGGAACAGGGAAAGGACGTTTACTATCACATTTCCTTTTCTAAGATTGTGGCTATCATGATAGCATTATGCATTTGTTTTCATCTTGATTGCTATTATGGTTTAGTTTATTTCCTATTTTAGACATTTAATAATAAGATCTTTTATCTCTGGCTTATTTGCCACATACTACTTATTTCACTGGATTAGTTAGAATATGTGGTGTCAGAGGCTGTTATACGTTAATTGGCAAATGTTAATGGACTTCAAGGTAAAGAATGAACCCAAGATGAGACCTCTATAAAATATATGAAAATTTATTCCATTAATCTGTAGGTTCTGTGACTTGAATTTTTATCATTTTGAAAATTTATACTCTGAAGGTAGGAAAACAACTGAAGAGAAGGATTGGAAATATACTTTTATCAGACATGAACAACTCCCTTGATTTTGCCTTTAGCTATCATACTGGATTTTCCAGGGACAGAGGGACAGATGCAAACATCATGAAGAAGTTCCTAATGAGTTTCAGCAAACTAGATAGGTCCTTTTCATATTTATTTTATTCCAGAAAACCTAGGAAAGCTGCTATTGTCATGGGCTGTATATCATATTAATGCTATAGATATGAAAAATATAATGTGCATGAGTACATTCACATTTATCTATAACTATTAAAAAGGCAAGCAAATTATTAGTCTTTTAAAAAGTGTCATGCATTTATTCAAGAAGGCTAAATCTATTAAAATTCATGTTGTAGTACAATATTTAATAACATGAAATATTCTCATGACTTTATTAAACAAACGGGGCTGTTGTGGAATAGCATGTCTAATTTGAACTGGGAGAATGGAGAATTATTTAAATGTTCTCATATGAAAAAGTCTAGTCAAGCATACCAAAGAATTAAGTGTTGATTTTCAAGTGGTAGTTTTATTCTTTTTGTTTAGTCTTTTTTTTTCTGAATTTTACAGATTTTCTTCAATGATAGATGATATTTTAGCAAACAAAGGTAAAGATCATAAATAAAAACATCAACCTATCTTAGAGAAAAATCAATTGTTGTATTGGCATAAGGGTAAAATCATTACATGCATGAGCTGTGGAATGCTTTTCCTCTATGCCTCTCTTCGCTATTCACACTGACATTTGAGGCTGCCACTCTTGGATCTGTATGGAACCCTTACTAGGTCAAGAGGTGTTGATGTCTTTTTGAAAAGAAGATGTTGATATTTAAGTCCATGAAAAACACTGATAATGATAGCAATAATAATAATTCCACAGACTTATATAATGTTTGCCAGTTAATAAAATTTCTTCACAGTTTTCTATGGAAGTATAGCCTTGATCAAGGAAAATATTTTCATTAAGCACATTATGTGTATGATATGCATCCATCCTAACCATTTTTATAACAATACAAATAAGTTGAAATACAAAAGAATGAAATGAACCTTTCAGACAGAGAGAAAGAGAGAGAAAGCTTAACCAAAGTTTCCTGTAGGTTGATTACAAATGACAGATTTGAATTCTGCTCAATGGAAGTTACTCTGCTGTTACAGGAACACAGTCTGGTACTCTCCACCCACTTACTTTCTCCTAAGGAAGGACTAATCCTTTATTACAGAGTAAGAGAAGCACAGAGAGTGCACACACACACAAAAAAAAAAAAAAAAAAAAGAAAGAACGAAAAAAGAAAAAAGAAAAGAAAAAGAAAAAAAAAAGTTGCTCCTAGTCTGCTTTTCCAAACTACTGCTCCATAAGTATTCCAAATTTTGGTTGTAGGATGAGGCAAGTTTTGGATATAGCAGCAAGAAAATCAGTGGAAAATCTGAGAGCCCATCTTTCTCAGGAAAGACATATTTTTGGGCTTATTATGTGCTATATATATTTATTAAATTTTATTAAAAAGCTCATTTCCCTGTTTCCATTATATGTTTTTACTCTTGAAATTTATTATAAATTCTGATCTTTATGTCTTGCATCATCACAATGTACTGAAATCAGTCAGATGGTAAAGGGAATGAACTTATAAAGGTGAACTTTAAAAAATGAATTGATGGTTATTTATCAAACATCCCTCTGCACTCAAACATCCCTCTGCACATCACCAAAGTCAAAAATGAATTATGCCTGTTATAATAAAGTAATAGTTAAGTCTAAACTCAAGTGTAACACAAACATGAGAATTGAACAAGTCTTGGTAGTTAACTTCAGAGAGGTCACAATAATGAAGTGTTTAGTTAGAACAGATTTTGTCCATCATCTTCAGTGAGCTAAAAGATAAGCCACATGGAAATTCTACTGATTATGGAATAAAATAGTATTTTAGGAGATAGTGAAAATTAGTTAAAAACATGGGCTTTGAATTTAGGAAAGCTTTGTTCAGAGTCTAACTTGTAAAACTAGGGTGATCCAACCTAGTTTCTCATGTTTGCAAAGATTAAACACACTATTGTAGACAAAATAGTTACCACACTATCATGTGCATTATGTATTCAGTGAAGAGGAGATATGAAGCATCATCTTGCAGTATCATACAGTATGGTGGCTGCAATGTCACCCAATAGGTACTTTGCCAAAGTGCTTCTGAAACAATTATAGGAAATAAAAAAAAAATCTGTAGAAGCGTCTTAGCTGTATGTCAAATAAACCATAGCATATGATGATTTAGAAAACAGCAAATCCTTTCATAGAATTCCAACTGGAATACAAGTATATGGGACAAAAAGAGTATTTTTTCTTTTTTCTTTTTTATTAAGTCTTTTAATTGTACACATTTATGGGGTACAAAGAGGAATTTAGTTCATTTATTCTCTGAAGTTATGAAATCAGGATCATTGACACTCTGTCTCCTTAAACATTTTACAGAAACAAAAACAAAAATAAAAGGAAGTATTGGTTTACATGTAGTGAGTATTGTACATATTTAAAAGTTATAGTATGATTTTTAAAATTACATACAATATAGAAAAATTATTATGGGAATTTCATGGAATTACACTCTGTATTTTGCACTTGTTCTCTCTTTATCCCTGTGTGTTGCTCCTCCTGACCCTCCTCATTATCCTGTCCCCTCCCTCCTCCTGATGGGTCCCCTTATATTTTACAATCTTAGAAATATACCTCTGTGTGCATTTGTATGTGTGTATGTGTGTGTTTTTCTTTAAGGTAAATATAATATCTGCATTTGAGTGAGAATATGCAGTATTTCTTTTCTTTCTTTTCTTTCTTTCTTTCTTTCTTTTTTTTTTTTTTTGGTCTGGGTTTCACTTAAAATGATGATCTCCACATTTTGCTGTAAATGACATAATTTCATGCTTAATTTCTACTGAATAATCCACATTTTTATTCATCAGTAGATGGGCATCTGGGCTGACTCCATAAATTTGAAATTGTGAAGACAGCAGCCGTGAACATGGAAGTGCAGGTGTCCCTGTGGCATGATGGCTTGTAAAGACTCTATTTTCAATAAAGTTCACATTCCCTGGGACCTAGGGTTAGGTCTTCAACATATCCTTGTTTGGGAGGGGACACAATTCAACCCACATCAGTGCTTTTGTCCCTTGATGTGGGCAGTTGCTGTGGGGATCAGTTGTGATGGGGCTATGGAGAGAGGGAGAGATGGCAAGAAGCAGGTGGTGACAATGCAGAGGGCAAGTGATAACATAGAGAAATAATAGAAATGTAAGTGGAACACTAGGAGATGGGGCGAGGGGAAGAAGAAAACCCCACAGAAGGTGTTAGAATTAAACCTACTGCTGGGAAAAAGCCTTCCAGGCAAATCAAGAGCAGTGGGGCCAAAAGAAGGAAGACTTGGGTGTCAGTTGTCTTTCAGGGACTGTGCAATATCTGATGTGGCCAATGTGTAGGGTGTGATGTATCAGTGGAGGGGCCTGGGTCTTGAGGGATTTGGGTTTTGAGTTAAAGGTTACTCAGGTAACCTTAAAGATGGAGGCAGTCTGCTGAGATGTTCTAGAGGATGTATGAGATGAAATTTGGGTTTCAAACAAAGACTTGAGGCCACATTGCAAATGTGTGAAGAGGATTCTGTGGAAGTTTTAGTAAGTTTGGAAGGGCACCAGCTTTCACACATTTCAACTCTGATTCCTGGTTTTGCTGACTGTTTGACATGAGAAGCCATCCAAGGAGCTTTTGGCTTTGTTTACCCATATAATCTATTCCCTACAGGCCTGGAGGACTTCTATAGCCATTGGCTGGTGGCAGAATGAGGTGGGGCTTGGACATCAACCAGGTTATGCATGTAAGAACATTTTTTAAGCCAGAGAGCATTTTATAAAACTCTGGCTTTAGAGTCAGATAGACTTAGGTGCATCCATAGCACCTTAGCATCCCATTCTGCTTGATCTTGGCAGGGTTGGCCTGGCTAGTCTTTGGATGAGAGACCAACTGGGAATACCAGTTTCTATAGGCTTGAAAGAAGGACCTGGCAACCCACTCCTAAAACAATCTGTCATTGAAAACCCTATGAATAGCCTATGACACTGTATATTACTGTTCCTACCTACAAGATGAGGAAACTAAGGCTCAAAGAGGCTAAACCACTCATAGTTACATAACTATGAAAGGGTGGAGTCAGGGCTGGGGATGTAGTTTGGAGGTACAGTGCTAGCAAGTCCAAGTCCCTGAATTCAATTCCCAACACAGAAAAAAGAAAGAGGGGGAGGGAGAGAGAAGGGAGGTAGGGAGGGAGGGAGGGGAAAGGAAAGGAAAGGAAAGGAAAGGAAAGGAAAGGAAAGGAAAGGAAGTCAGAATGCTTATCCAGGTACAAGTTTTCTATGGGGATGATAGAAACGTTTTAAAATTAGATTGTATTGATGCTTACACAACTTTGGATATACAAAAGAAAATTGCCAAATTACATACATTAAACAAGTTTAAAGCTGTTTTTTAAAATTGTCGCACAGGTCTTGTTGTTGTTAGGTGCTGTTGAGTTGGGTCTGACTCATAGTGAACTTATGTACTACAGAATGAAACACCCTCTGACATGTACCATGCCCAGCACTATGTCAGTGCTTCTCTGCTATTCATAGGGTTTTCAATGGCAGATTGTTTCAAGAAGTTTTTTTAGTGGTAGGCTTATTTAGAACTAGGTAAGTGTACTTGGTTTTAGAAAAAGGTAATGATAAAAAATTATATAGAGTAGATTTAGTGGATGTCAAATTTAAAACTTAGATTTGGGTCTAGTATTCATTTAGACTCATGATTAGCCCCAGAACTTTAGTGCTGACCACAAATTTTTATTTCTCAAATGATTTTTTTAAAGTGTTGGCTTTATCTTCAGAATCACTTTTGAACTTAGCTACTTGCTACACAATTTGGCTTCTTCTTACATGTTTTGCTAATTATGGTCATTTCCTTGGGGCTGCCACACATTCCATACAATACTTAAAAGAGCATTTGACATACTAGATGTTCAAAGCACATACGCACACAAAACATACATAAAATAATGCTGTTATTAACTGTCTTTTGGTATGTATCTACTATTTACTGGAGGATGAGATAAAATTTTACATTCATTTTATGGTTTAATTTTCTGACTAATATAGAAAAGTTAGTATTGTTATTCACATTTTACAAAAGAAAAAGAAATAACTGGCCTAGAGAGATTAAATGGGGTTATATCCCAAGACTATATAGTTAGTAAAAC